>VZTJ01002639.1:526334-569058 GCA_013397795.1 Orthonyx spaldingii | reverse complement strand
AATGAAAGGGTTAATTTCTTTCTCGGGCCTCTGCGACAGTCCCATGATTTTTCTGGGTTGTTTAAAAAGTCTGAGCCGGGCAGAAGCAGTCAAGAGTCTCATTAGCCTCGCTCTGCGAAGCTGACCCGGCCTGGAGGGAGCCGGCCCAGCCCCTGCCCAGCCCGGAGCAGGAGCCCGGCTCTGCCCGCTGTAGTTGGAATGTTTTGCCCAGCTGCATCGGAGCCGGAGAGCTCAGGCCGGGTCCTCCCCATGCTCAGCTGCACTGCTGCAAACTCCCTTCCAAACCTCCCCCCCTCCCCGCTCTGAGGGGGGAGGGGGGGGGAAGGGCAAGGGCCCAGTCTTACCAGAGAGAGAAGCACAGGACTTGCTTCTCTGGCAGCAACAGGACAGGAAAAAAGGGTTTTTTCTCAGGTGTATCTCTCTTAAATATGGTTTTTTCCCTGGAGGCGGAACAACTTTTAATTGGATTATATATCCATCAATACTTAAAACTAGCTGGTCACTGGCTCTGTTTCCCAGGAAGCAAGGTGCACTGCTTCCTGCACCATAGGTCACTTGCAAGACTGACTCTTCTTGGGTAAACGCACGACAATATGTTTCTGTGAGAAGCTTTAACATTTTGGGGTTTGTTCTGAAGAAATGCTTTAGAGTTTTTAACTTTCTAAGCCATTTCAGGACAAAGAAACAACTTCAAACTGTCCAAGCCTTTTCTAATATTAGATTTTATAGGTAGGTGGATCGGTACCTTTTTGTTTCTGAAAGCAATAACTTCTAAAACACATTTCTTAAGTAGTTTTTCAAACTTTAAACTTATAACTGTCAAATCTGTTCAGCTATAAGCAAACAGTATCTAGATGCACTTTATGTAATATTGGAGAATAAGGTATATGTTATACAGAACTAAGATTTTATCTGAAGAGTTGTTCTTTGAAATGAGATCAAAAAGAATTTCTCTTCTGATTGCAATTTTGTTTTGCTTCAATGTTTTTGTCAGGAGGATCTGGATTATTACAGCTGAATAGAAAAACATCTTTTCCCAATGATTTGAAAGAAAAATATAAGACAAACTGATGTTGTATGAAAAATTACTCCATAAATACTGAAAGGAAGAAGAAAGGAATACCCTCAAACCAAACAATCCCATTTTCTTTTTGAGTATTATTTTTTCCCTTGGTGATGACATTCAGTGGTTGATTAATGTTGTGTTAGGCCACGTTTTGTTTAGCTACATAAAATCTTTCTTCAAACCCTCCCCATGCCTTTGTGGATAGTGACAAGAGCTTGGATTTTCCTGGTGATGATTAGTGCCGTGGGGCTGCTCTCAGTGTGCTGAGTGATGCTCTGATTGTCCATTCTCATCAGGCAGCATTACAAGCAAGTGCTTTCTGTGGAATGTTTCTTGTGCCAGAAGATGTGCATCACTCTTCCAACAGCTTGGCTTCTCTCCTTTATTGAGATTCATTTGGATCTGCAAGTTGTCCCCTGAGCATGAACACTCTGTGCAACTGGAGATGCCTCATTCCCTTCTAGTCTCCCTCTGCCTTTATACCCATTTGTACAAGACATGGTTCATTTTCAGAATTTTATAGATCAGGCTCCAGAAATTACATTTGAAAATGTCTTGATTTTGAATACTCTAGATTTTTCTCCTTCATTTTTATTGTGTGTTACAAATCACCCAAATTTGCTTCAGAGATTGGTGCTGCTTCATTTCATTTTTAAATATAAATCCATTCTGGTTTTTTAAGAGAAAAAGGTTACTGCATAATTTTCTGCTTATTTTCTCTGTATTTGTATCTTTTGCAGTACTTGTGTTGCAATATCTGTGTAAATAAGGATTCAAAACTTAAAAAAAATTAACTGTTGGCTACAAAAGAATCACAGAACAGAAAAACATTCACAGAATCACAGAATAGTTCAGGTTGGAAGGCACTTCTGGAGATCATCAAGTCCACCCTCTCTGTTCAAGGTAAGGCCAGCTACAGGATGTTGCTCAGGGCTGTTTCAAGTAGAGTTTTGAGTCTGTAAGGAAAGAGACTCAACAACCTCTCTGGGTAACCAGTGAGTGATTTCTCTTACAGTAAAAATCTTATAGCTTATATTTAAATGGAATTTTCTGTGTGAGAGAGTCAGACCAGTCTTTACTGTCTTCCATTGGGTAAGATTCTCTCATATGGGCAATATCTTCCTGAGATATTCTTTTTTTCCTGGCTGAATAGTTCCAGTTATCTCATCCTTTTTGTATGACAGATGCTCCAATTTTTTCATGGAGTTTGATGAACTCAGTATGTCTCTCTTGTGCCAATCAGCCCAGAACTGGGTATGGCACTGCAGATGTGGCCCCACCACTCCTCAGTGGAGGAGAAGGATCACTTCTCTCAGTCTTGTTGGCAACGCTCTTGCTGATGTAACCCAGGGTATTGTTGGCTTTTTTTGCTGCAAGGGCACATTGCTGTCTCATGTTCAGCTTGGTATTTTGGTTTTCCTCACCCCATACCTGCACACTCAAACAGTCTCATTTATTCCATTCCATGAGTTACGTATCCCTGCTCCTACCTCTTGCACATTTTATTTTCATGTTGAAGTCATCAGGATCATCTTATTCATCCCTGCAGGGTTCCTGCTTGATTGTTCTCTTGTCAGGACAGACCAAGGCTTGGAGGAGTTAGTCCCAGGTTTTCCTTCTCTCCCGACCTGTCTGCCATGGGATTCTTTCAGGCAGAAGCTGGAAGAAAATCATGTGCTCATCTGAAGTCCTGCTTTTTGCCTTGTTTCCTTATTGCAGGGTCTTGAACTCCACCATCTTGTGGCCACTATAGCAAGGCTGACCCCGACCTTCACACCCTTGACCAGTTCTTTCTTGTTTGTAAGTGTGAGGTGCAGCAGGTCATGTTGCCTTGTTGATTCCTGGGTGTTCAGGAAAGGAGACTGACTTGCAATTGTCTATTGTAGTAATTTTCTTTAATTTTTCTGACATCTCTGCATTTACACTCCCAGCCCTATACCTCAGTTGAATAGAACTAGCTGTGGTATGAACAGTTCTGGCCTTCTGCCCAAAAATAATATTCCATCGTTTCCAGATGGGGAAAAAAGTCCTGTAGACTTGTGGCCATTTGTCCTCACATCTATTTGCAGCTCCTTATTTCCCTTGAGAAGCATCCAAGACCATTTGGAAGTTGAATTTTTCGATGTCCTCACTGATCTCCACCCCCTTGCCCTTCTGTTCCATGGAAGGACCAGCTTATGAGGACAAATCTCCCATGTTGTTTAATTCCATTATTCACTACTATGTGTCTATTTTATTTCTACTCATCATACAGCGTTATTTAGAGCCTCATTTTTCTGAACTTACTTAGAGATCTTCCCCTCTGTAACACAGATGCATAAACATATAAAAAGTGGGCACTTTGTCATGTTACAGATTTTATTTAACAGCAGATTCAGCTATCAGATTGTCATTAGGTAATGTGCTGACATACACATCGCTGAGGGAGGTGATTGTGAGTTGCTGGAGGCAAAATGATCAAGACTAGTCTGCCAAATATATGGTAGGTATTAATCATCATCAAACAAGGTATTTTTTTTCTCAGAAAAGCACTAAACTGCAAATCTTGTCCTTTTGTCTGCAGAATTACTGTAGCATGCAGTGAACTGTTTTGGTTTTTTTGACAGAATCAACTTTGACGGCATATTGATTTCATCATTTCAGTTGCTTTCTGGCATTCCAATGCTCTCTTCTCCTCAGAATTCCCCTTCAACACAAAAAGACATGGATTTTGATAAATTTGGACTGAATGCATATGCAACTTGCATTGTCTCTATTTAAAGATTTCAATAAAAGTTTTTATTCTTTTTCATTGATATTTCCCATTACTGAAAAGACCAAAACCTTCTAGACCTTTTCAATATGTGGGTACCTTCTCATGCTTGGAACTGAGCTTACTTGGCATTACATCTTTGCATTATATGTCCACTGCTGCATACAGAGAATAAAAGTTAATATGCTTGTATCAAGTGCTTGAACTTAAATCAGGACTTGATGTCTTGAGCCTAGTGAGATTCAGATCCCAAAATGATGGATATTAGTAAACTGAGGTTCTACAGGCATGACTTTAAACTCCTTGTAAAACAATCTGTCTGTATCTCCCTTAGAGGTATTAGTGTATTATTTTGAAATTCAAATAAATATATAAAGAGGAAGAAAAGATGGAATAGAGAATTAAGACAGTTTTTACATGATTATACTCAAATTTTTCACAGAGTAGATTGAACCAAACCTTGAATGCAGTAGATGACTCAATTTTCCACTTCTCATTCTATCCATTTTCCCTCAGTACAGAAATGAGTCTGTCTTTCTTTAAAATAAATACATCAAGCATTGCATATCATGTCAAGGAGGGAGCTCTCATCATGCTGGTCTTGGTCTCAGGAGCACAATGCAGATCACAGTGCAATTGGTGGCACCAATAGAATACAAAGGAAAAAAATGTTTTGTTGTTATCTATTACCCTTAAATTTGCAACGTGTTCAAATAAATCTTTATGTAGATAACAGATCATTTAAAACTGTGCTATGGGGAGCTCTTAAAACTGAGAACTCAGTAACATTAGCAGTTTGCCACTAGGATTTTGCCAGGAGTCACTAAATGGCACAATTAAATTTGCAGTATTCCTTCAAGGTTCATTTCCTTTCAGGGAAAGATCAACTGTCAAATAGAACAAGAGCTTTTCTAGAGAAACAGAATAATCAGTTAGTAACTACCTGAGCACTTTTAGCCAAATGATTTTATCCATTAATATATTTTTCCCAGCACAGCTGAAGAATGCTGCTTTATCAGAATAGTTAATGATGTTAAACTTTGGAGCCCCGATGAATCTCTAGGTTCATTGTAGGGAGCATAAAACTGGTAATTTTGGGAGCTCTGGCCAAGAAAGAGAGTCAGTTTCTCTGGGAAATTCTTTGTGGATAATATCTTCTTCTACATAAAAACTATTAGCATAATACCATTAAAGCTGTCTTAGTTCTCACATATCATTCAGCATAAAGATCTCACATTATTCTGCTGACAGCATTGCCATAAATGATACAGTACAGAAGTATGTTAAATGCATTACTGTTTCCATTTAGGTTTTCAAGCACTTACATCTGAAAAGAGGGAGACGATGGCTATTTAAAATTATTTTTCCTTCCTCACATAAAATACAATAGGTGAATCCAGTGTTGAAATAGATGAAAGTATTAGTGTGTTCCAGTCATGAGCACAAGGTACCACTATGCTCTGCCTTCTAAAAAAATTCTTGTGAAGGAGAGCTCCTGAGAATGAATTAGGGAGTGTGTGATAACACTGAAATAGAAGGATTTGTGTAGCAGTAGCTGAAGGCAGAAGTTGGTTTGTTCGCCTGCCAAATGGATATATACTGACTTCACTGGGCTTCGTCAGTACGTGGGGATCAAATCCTGTTTTAGTTTAAACCAGTGACAGAACTCCCATTGACCTCAACAGAACCTGGAATTAATGCTCTGTTTCTCTGTGACTTATGTTTTCACATCATTTACAGGAGGGAGTTTTTTCTTCTTGGTCAGCGTGGTAGGAGCTTGTCAGAACGTCACGGAGATCTATGAAGTAGCTGCAGACTAATGTCACCGAGAATGAGAGGAGAGTTTGACCCTCTTTGTTGGAGAGGTAACTTGAAGTAACGAATCCAGAGTGCAAGGAGACCACTAGAACTGTAAGATTTGGAAACTGCACAGCAGGATCATAACAGCCACTGGAACTTGAGGTTTGCTGCAGCTAATACACGATACGGAAAGGGAGGGAATTTCTTATCCCTCACACTTTCTCTTTACAATCAAAGCTAGCAAATGTTTGACTGTAATATCTCTAAAGTTTAGACAGAAATTGCAGCAAATAAATACAGCTCATGGCTTTCCTCAGCGAATGGAATGGTACATCAGCTGAGCTTTCCCTGCTCTCTCAGTTCCCTGGAAAATTCTGAACATCGTAATAAGTTCAGAGATGACATTGATGCCAGGTCACACAGCTACTGGCTGAGGAGTGCTGATGTGCACTCTGAGAATGGTTCATGTTTCACTTTATTGCATAGCCAAAATAAGACAGAGCTAGAGTGCAGTCTCTTTTCCACTGTACTCTGGGGATTCTGAAACATTTCACTTTTCCTGGTGGCTCTATGGAGCAAAACAAAACATCAGCCAGTAGTTTACATTTTTGCTGCCTGCTTTATTTAGCACCAACCCTGAAGTGACTCTGGGCATTTATAAAAAGAGAACTCTCACAACACTGAGCCCATGTGAAAGATGGTGTCGGCTTTCCTCTGTGGAGATTAAAAACAGAGGATTTTCTGTGCCAAGCCCAACTCCATGGCTAAGTTAAGCCAGGGAGCCTGTTTTCTGTCCCATCATTGCCTGTGTAATGCTGTCTGCAAAAGCGTGTTGTGAATTAATGGTATAACTTGTTCTGTCAGTCTGTCTTTCCAAGTGAATTCACTGGTCTGGGATGTGACTGGCACTTAAAAATAAGCCTTGAATCTAGATCCATGCAGGACAGTCCTGCCTAAGAGAAGGATGCCTTGTAAAATGGGCATGAATTGCCATTTTTCAGAATCTTGAGTTAGTAAAATTGCTACTAGATTAGAATGTAAATATTTTATATCCCTAAAAATTTAGGAGCTTAGTCTTATCATGAGACATCATTTGTTAGAAATGTTTCTTTCTGAAACTTCCTCTATAATTCTTTCTGTCCCGTTCTATATTCTGTGGTCTTTGTATCAGTAAAAGACAGTGAATTGCACATTACTGCTAGGAAAACATTCAGGTTCTTTTTAGATGTCTTAGGTGTTTAACAGCTGAAATCAAAGAGGAGAGACAGCCTAGTGGAAGTTTTCCTTAGGTTGCTATTCAGCAAAGCCCACAGTTCAGAACTTCCCCAAAGAGCACCAACAACCCTATGAGTAACATAAACCAGCCTGGTGACATGGAGAAGTGCGTGATGTCAAGGGCTCTGAAGAAAACATGCTTTGACAGCCTGTTTTGCTCATAGACATGGATGCTCAAAACAGGAATCTTTCTTTGAGAAGGGGTCAGGACAGAATACAAATAAATCAGTAAACCAGAAATGCTTGTGGGACAATATATTTCAGTCTTTCAGGCAGTTGAACTCCAGACATTCAGGGGAAGTAAGTTAAATAACTGGTGGTGCATTTGAATGAGAACATTCATCTTGTTTGTCAAAGTCCCACAGATATTCTTCAAACTGACAGAAGTATCTGACCACATTTCCCCCTTTCCCTACCCTGAATGAACTTGTGAACTAGTTGGGCGCTGCCTGGGTTCCGGACATTTCAATAGTTTTGGCTGTATTCTAACATTCAGCCTAGAGGAATTCCTGTTAATTTTCTTTATGCTCTTTATTAAGCTTTTGTTTTGTTCTTTCAGGCCCTTTCTGTGTGTTGAATGGGAAAACCATTTTATCTGATGAAATTTACATTTCCATAATTGTGAGCAATGACTACTTTCTCTGAGAACATCTTATGCAAAGATGTAGAGTCCAAACATTCTTGAACTTTGTGTTATTTGGGTGGTAGGTGAGATACACATGGACCTAGACTTCAGTTCTGCAAGTGACTTTGCTCTGTATATAGGATGAGGGGATACAAAAGATTGATGCTCTTCATCTGAGTTTGTTATGGGCAGCTCTAAACCCCAAACACTTTTGGGGCTTGTTCCATTAAATTTATGAGAGTTCTGGAAAAGGACTGATGAGAAGGAATGCTTGCTGCTTCCTTAGAAGCAGGTGATCAAGTGAGCAAATATCTGGGGAGTGCGGGGTGTTATTAAGTGGGAGCCTGCAGACAGCAAATCCAGAAACTTGGGTTTCAAACATTTTCTCTTGGCATGTATTTTAACATCAGGGGAAGCACATGGAAGAGCCTGGAAGAGATTGAGGGTTTTTTTGCAAAAAACCTGATGTGGAAACAGCCAGCCATGTTCCCGCCACAAGTATCTTTTGTGCCGTCAAAAGCAACATTCTTTCAGCTGATTTTCTGGATAAGCGTCATGATGCAAATATCAAGATGAAATTATGCCAAACTCTTCAATTTCATAGATCTTGGATTAGTCTGGCAGGTGCACATGCTGCCGAAAGTCATCCTGTTTGATGTTTGTTTAACATGGTGAGGCAATGCTGCTAATCCTTCTGCCTTGCTCAGTCTGTGGTTGTACTGACCAATCCACTGAAACCGCACATCAAAGCCTTTTACTATAACTTATGACATAGCTACCATTTTGCCTGATGAAGCTTTTAAATATGCCCTGCTTTTTGAATTTTATTTTGGACATGTCAGCAAGCTTCACAAAAAGTTGTATTACGGTGTTTTAATTTGGCTCAGAGCCTATGACCATTCTTTTCCCTGTACTTTTAAACTCTGTAGACATAGTGACATTTACAAGTTTGGGTTTGCTTGGCCATTGCTCCTTTTCTGTCTTTGTTTTTATCTCCCAGAATGTAAGGCATAAACCAATATAATCATCCTTCTTCATAAGGAAGAAGATCTCTAAGGCAGTCAAAAATCTGTTTTGATGCTGTTTAAATGAGAAAAAGATATAATTTTGCATATAAAATAATCTAATTATTTTATTTGCCTGACGATTTGAGATCAAATTGGGAGAAACAAATTTACTGCAAACAAAATGAAACAGAAATATATTTTAGCTGATTAAAACCTTGTTTTCTGCCTGCTTCACCTCAGGTCATCAGATGGATTATATGGCTGTTCTTCCCATGAAATAACTTGACAATTAACTTTGGAAGCAGTCCTCTAGGAAAGGTGAGACTGTGTCACAGGATATGGGATGAGGTAGCCCCTGTGGGAACCAGCAGTTTAGCTTAATACATTATACATCAAATTTATAAAGCTGACTTTGACTTTAGCAGGACAACAGGAGCCTTGTCCAAGCAGCTGTCACCAGGACTGGCACTGGTTATGAGACTGGACTTGCTTTTAGAGTTTCACTGGGGAAAGATTTAGCACCAGGAAGTTTCCATTTGCTTGGCTGTGTGTGTAATGGATGGTACAGCTCTCTCTTTACTATTTCAGGCTTTTCCTGGCTCGCACAGCAGCATCTTGTAATAGCATAACATCCTTTATTTAGATTCATGTGAGGAGGAGTTCAGGTTGGTTGTTTATTTATGCTTGGAAGTGGGTTACTTTCTTTCAGCACAGCTTTCCTTTGCCATAGGAGTGAGAAGGGACTGATGTATTTCAAAACGAGTCCAATTAAATGTTGTCAAAACTAAGAACAAGTCTGATTTCACAGTCAGAATACCCTAAATGATAACTTGATCTGCCGTTCAAGTTACAGTGTGATTTCCAACATCTTTGAATAGAGCTATTGTGCATAATGATATAAAGTTTGATTAAGTACAAGATACTGCTAAACACTTTGTCAAACCCAAGTTATGGTTTGACAAAATAAACCTTGTGGTCTATTATGAAATTTTTTTGCTGATTGCAGCCCTTCTTCCATCCCTTAAAATCAACACAGTACTTTGAAATATTTAAATGCAGATTTCCAGCAACTGCAAAGTTCTTTTTGTCCCACCTAGTTAGAAAAGAATTACATACCTCCAAATTAATTTCCATGTTTGCTACTACTAAAAGACCTCAACATGGTTATGAATGTCATTAATTTCTGCACCCTGTGATGAATGCAGGGAGAACAAAGATCATTCCACAGCAGGAGATACATTCCACTGAAAAAGTCCAGCCATTATTAAAAAATGAATATAGGAACCAAAAAAAAAGGGGGCTCTTGAGCTGTTTAATCTCTCATTTTGTACTTAACAGCCATATGTTTCCTTGTGAGTCAACTGGTATCTCCTGGGACCAAAATTTATACTTGAAAATGTGGACTGGAATGGTACAGATAGGGGGAAAAAATGATGTGACATCTTCAGCTTGTCTAAGATTTCATGGTTCTGCTGACCACCAGAACTATACTGGCCAGGACCATGAACTGTCCTGGAGTTTGTCCGGGTTAAAATACAGTGATAAACCCAAAGGCCTCGATCCTGAAACCTACCATTTTCTCAAACATTTTAAATATCTAATAATTTGGATTTAACTTCTACACATATGAATTATATCCTTAATTTTGTACATTAGAGAGATCCCATATTATTACTAAATTAATGAGATAGGAAACCACTGAGAAATAAAAATATACATAGCTATGTCCAAAACCAGCCAGCAGGAAAGACTCTGATGTATAGCTTCCTTATTTTGTGCAGTTTGATGATTTGTTAATGCATCAAACTTGCAGCATGCATGAACCAAATGATAAGCAGTCTTAGGGACTGTTCTGTTGTCAGTGTGTCTCCAAGGAGAAACATGAATGATGTTCAAGTGAATAGGTCTTTCTTTTTAAAATTTGTTTGCACAAATTTGCATGAAAGAAAAGCCTGAGACATAGCAATATTTTACTGTCTGTTAATGTGTATTGCCATTATGCTCAGTAATTTTAGTGTATTTTTATCTTAGGATGTGTTTAAAATGCTGACAGGCAGAAATCATCTTGGCAACTGGGTAGGTTTTCTGGTGAATTGCTCAGCAGGTTATAAACATGCAACTATAGGAATTTTTTTTAGAGTCATATTAGGAGTGTGGACACACTTTCAATCCAGATCAAATATGAACCTCAATACACAAATTAGGTAAAATACCAGTAGGTAGTCAAATGTCCCCCGGTAAAATTTGATACAGTACCAAAAGAAATGGTGTTTGATGCAAAAAAAAAAAATAAATCTAGAAATACTTGAGACGTGGTTTATTTCAAAAGCTTTCTGTGAGAAATTCCAAGCCATGCCAACTGAATCCAATAAGAAGACAAGAGACCTTGGGGTATGTAGAAGTAGAACATGATTTTATAATTTATTTTTCTAAATGCAACTTTTTTGAGGTATTGCCAGTGAAAGCACGGTGGCATTTAAAGGGAATTTGTGTTGCTGCTTGACATTTCTTGGCTAGTATATCTAGTACAAAAGTCTCAGAATTAATGACAAAATCCAAGATACAGTGTATTTTTTTCTGGAATTGTAAGCATCTATCCCTGCTCCAAATTAGCAACCCTGAGTACTGTATTATATATAAACTCCATGATTTGTTTTTTATAACACCATTTTGTAGGAGTTTATGATTGTCAGTAATACGAGTTCACAGAGCTCAATGGCTGTCTGTAATCAAGGTGATAAACCCCTTTTGTTAGAGCCTTGTTCCTGAGAAAAAAGCTCTCCAACATGTTGTTGCTGTTTTGCAGAAAAGCCTTGATTCGTAAGAAAGAAAGCATCTTAAAATTTTATGCAGAAAGCAGCTCAGCTCCATTTGAAGCTGTTCACAGACCAGTCTCCTCCAGGGCCTGTGTCCCTGGTAGAAGCTGGTGTACATTTGCTGCACATCTGGAACCACGTTCAGTTTCCTCCTAAGGAATTTAGTTCATGTGTGGTAAAATAACTGTGAATCCACCTAATACCCAGCAAGTGTCCATGACTGGGGAATTTAACTCAAAACTGCAGCACAGCTCTGAACCAAAGTAAATGTAGGTGTCATACCTTCTCCTTTGTTGAACTTTGCATTGGTAACTTGGTAAAGTAGTTCTGTCTTCAGGACTAAAAATGAAAAATTTTTTTTGCAGGCAATATTGCATAGCTAATTTGAAAACCAGCATTATTGACTTGTGCTAGATAGATGGATCGTATCTAACTTTGAACACATCATATTTTCCCAGCTAAATCCTATGACCGAAAACCATTAAAAAAGGAAAACATTTGCAATTAACCTTAAATGTGCCTTCATGTGTAAATACAGTCATGAGACCTGCCTAAAAGTGAAAAATTTACGTCTTCAACTTTGTTTGTTTTACTTTTCTGAATGCAAATGATCACACATGCAAAGAATTATTTTAATTGGCATAACCGATACCATTTTTTTGGTTTAACTTCATGCAACTTACTTCGTTTCCCATTGCAACAAGTAGAGATTTTTTTTCTCCTGAAATAGTTACAAACTCAGCCTTTTGGAAAAGAAGTACTGTTACTTCAACAATGAGTTCTTCATGTTGCCATGTGTAAAAACACGTATGGAGTATGTAGATAGTGTGTATGTAGTATGAGGATGGCTAAACAGAGCTTGCTGTGTAATTCTTAGTAGGTGTGGAAAGGAAGTGAGATAAAAGCGTGAAGGGCAAGGTTCATGAAGAACCAAACGGGGAAAGTGCATTGGGACGTGGGATGAAAAAATATCTAAGCTCCTCTCTGCCCCAAGGTGTGAGGAAGGAAATGCTCTGCAGTCAGTGTTTGTGTTTAGAAAGGAGGTGGCAGGGAATGCTGACTTGCTCAATGGAAATCTTGACAAAATGTCTGGGCGACTCATTTCTCTGATAGCCATGGAGCTTACTCCTGTCTAGTTTTCCCTATGCAGAGGCATTCTTTCCCCTGCTTTACTAGGGCCCTGAGAAATAGAAAAGAAGATGTCATGTCAAGCTAATTCTATAAACACTGCTATCAGAAGAGACGTTTTAAACTATCATAAAAAGGTCCATTGTGCAACTGGAGTCTTGGAACAAGAATGGCTTATAGCTCAACCATTGTTAAAGGTTAATGTTCCTATCATTGCATTCCTTTTTCTAGTTCCCATAACCAGGCTGCAATGAGAGATAAATATATGAGCTATTTCTTTGTGTTGGCAAAATCACAATTCAGAAAGACATAGTTTCCTAGGTTATTTTTAAACTAATATGCTGGTTTATAGCTAAATGAATAAAGCCATCTTTTTTAAGAGAAAAGGCTTTTAATGTTCTGTTGCTTTTGCAGAATGTGAACGTTAGTGAGTGTTTTTGTCTATCAAAACAGAGTAGCAGCTTTATGAAGTCAACTCATGAGCTGAAAAGGAAACTAATTAAAACAATAACCCTAATTCACTGGTGCCAAATGTTAACCAATGTTGTACTCTCCACAATTATTTTTACTGTTGTACAATGATTTGAATGTCTTTGTCATTGTTTTGTATTGTTATGTTCCTGTAAGTATTGAATGCAGATACCAGGGCAGAAATTCTATTTTCTGTTAGCTGACTGAGCAGCAGAGTCTGCACATCTCTCTTCCAAGCTTTCCCCATTTTCATACAAGGAGCAAAGTAATGTCTCCTCTGTTTTAGTGAGTTCCTGTGCTCCTTGGTTAGTGCACCAGGCGTGCTTTCTACCACTAAGGTATTCTGATAAAATGTTACAACTTCTAAGAAACTCTGCAGATTGAGGTCTAAAACTTTTCCTATGATGTGGCAGGGGTAGGGAATCTTAGCCCAGGACAGGGAAGATTCAGTCTTCACAGTTTCCTCTGATTTAGAGAAGCTTCTGAACATCCACAAAATTCCCCTTGCCCAGCACTGCTGATCTGCTCAAACATCTGCAAAGCTGCAGGTGCTTCAGAGCTGGTAGGTCTGAGTGATGGAGCTTGTGCATCCTTCACTCTGTGTTTTCCAGGGAATTTTTGGGTGAGTCCTTGGCACAGCATAGCTGTGCTGTGCTCAGCACCTCTTCAAAAGGGTTGATTGTCATATTACTGCTCCTGGTTGCAGGTTTTCTGGTTCAGGGACAAACTGAGAGGAAGAAGCAGGCCAGCTGCAGCTACCTCCTATTTTTGAAGCCCAATCTACTGGAACTGATTCTGTGCTAAAAGTAATCCCAAATAATTTCTTTTTTGTACAGGCAAAGAAAGCATTCTAGTAACTCTTTCCTGGCTCGTGGTGCTTTTGAAGAGAAGTAAATAATTCCCCATTTAACAATCTCAAGAAAAATACCTGTGAAAGGTAAGTTAGATGAGATATTTTAATAGCATGTCTCCATGGCAGTGATATATCCTAGTGAACAGAACTTGGGCTCCAGATGGTATCTGAGTAGACAGCTCTGGTTCTCTGCAGAGACTGGATAATCAGGTTGTTCTTTGGAGTGTGTGTTAAATGTCCCTGAGCAAGAGACGGATGGGAAGCCCGATTAAGGAAATTCTTATTGAAATATTGTTGGTTTTTGCACAAGAAAAAATAATGAAGTTCTGTCTGTAATTGCTTTCTGTATATGAGTGGTGTAGCTGCCAGTACCGTTTAGGTAATTTTTCTATAGAAAATTTAGACTTCATTTGAAAAAAAAAATCAAGCAACCCAAAACCCAGACAATAAACCCCCCCAAGAACCAACCTAAGAGAAAGGCAAATGTGTATAAATCTTTCAGCAAAAAACAAATACTGCTGGTGCATCTTCATGAATGGTGACCTGGCCTTTAACACTTCCTTTGTTTTCTGAAATTGCCTCTAAAATTACGGACATTAGCTCTGAGGCTCCTGCTATATTGGGTACTCCTGTTTACAAGCGTCATGTGAATGCAACTTAGAATTGCCTCTTGTTAGCACTGAAGCAGCAACTCAAAAATGTTTTTTAGGTTCTACTTTCCCTCTATAGACTGCTTCTAGTCTTCTGTGCAAGCCTTCTGTTGTGTCTATCAGAAACCTCGGAGAAAAGCATCCGCGGTATTTGAGGAGGAGGTTGTGAGACAGAGTGTGGCAGCAGCCGTTTGGACTAAATATGTTTTAACAGATAGAGTGGTACACAACAGTTATTTCCATTTCCGTGGGTTTTGCCTCTCATTTAATGATGTTCTAGAGATTTGAATTTCCCATTTTACTCCAAGTTGTGAGGTTTAATATATTAAAATTGAACAAACTGGCAGTGTTATTTTATGTGCTGATGAATGAGACATTTGTGTCATACCTTTACTGCATGAGGAACACAAGGTGGGAGACCTGCCCTTTTAAAGTGCTTCGGTGACTGGTGCTTGTATGGAAAAATTCTGTTAGTTCTGCTTTTCTGGACAGACTACATGCACTCAGCTCTTTGTAAGAATTGGAAACACAGCATCCTAAATTAGTGTCTGGTTTGGCTTCACTGTGATTATAAAATTAATATGGTTTCAGACAGTAGTTTAGGTACATCCTCTTCAAAATCTAAGCAACTCTGCAAATTTTAAGCAGTGGAATAGGTCTATAGGTTTTGGCCTCTGGTAAAGGCTATAATAATACAGGTAAACACATGACTGTTTACCCACAAGATGCAAGTATTTGTAAGAAAGCAAAAAAAATCAGTGAAATGTAAAGACATCTGGGAGCAGTTTTGCTCAAGAGATCTCCTTAGAATGGGGAAAACTACAAAGCAGTAGGCTCTTTGTTTAAAAAAAGGCTGTGTTTATTTAAGTAGGGTGATATATAGTGTACACAATTCGGTTGATGTATGTATCATGAAGAATTGGGAGGTCATGTTACAGATAACAACCCTGTTCTCTCACAGCTCTTTCCTGCAGGTTTTACTAAACATATTTTCAAGGCCTCCACAACTACCAGATTTTATGAAACTTTGCTTAAAATGTCACCCATTACAATATGGTGAAATGCAATACAGTGTAGTCCTCCAATTTTCACAGAATACAACCCCAAATTGTGAGGTGCTACAAAAGTCAGATTGATTTTAGTTTTAGCTCATTTTTATTCAGCATAGGATTAACCTAACCCAGAAGCATACTTTTTTATTGGAAACAGCAAAATTATAAAAAATTTTTTTCTAAATTGAAAATTAATGTGTGATTTGCTGGCTTTTGCTTTAGTATTGCTTTAGGTTTTTAAGCTCCCTTGTGACATTGTCATACAGTAAGTGAAATATTTTTCAAAGTGATAGATTTTTAACTTGGACTGGTAATACAGTTTAGATCTTCAGCATGGAGATACAAATTTTAACTTTAAAAGTTTCACTAAAAGAGAATAGCAGTGTAATGGATTTTAAGAAAGGAGAGTATCTTTTTTTCACTGTAGGTATTCTAATTAGATTTTTGTAAATCTCAAAATGATTTCTAAAAACGTTTTGCAATTCTTTCCACTCCTGAAAGTACAGTGCTTTAAAGGAAAACAGTTCAATTAATCTTAAAAAAGTAAAAAAATCCTGCAACAAAGGAAATTTTGACAGATACTTTAAAATTGCTGCATCTGATCAGTCTATCACATTAAAAACATTAAAACATGCAATATGATTTTGTAAGAGGATATGAGTAATTTCAGGTGGATTTTTAAAATTCATTTGTCACATTCCCGCATAGAAGGGGAAATGTATTTTACAGAAAACAGTTTTTATTTTATTGTATAAAAAAATTTCAGCCCTGATCCTCTTTAGCACTTAGATATTACTAAGTATTATGTTTTGAAATATAGTACTTCTTGTCTCAAGGGAACTCCCCCTGCACTTGGAGTCAGATGCTGCAGTGCAGTTCTCAAAAATGTTGTTCTGCAAACTGAAAGAGAGAGATTGATTAGGAAACTTTCACAAAAACAAAACCCTACTTCCCTTCCCTCCCTTCTCGCTTCTTCCAGCCCTTCACTTAAACAACCTCCTGTGATAAAAAGTAGTACTTAAAATGGTGTGACATGTTCTGAGGAAGATTGTTGGGCTTAATTTCTTTCCTGTTTTTCCTTGCCTCCCTATATAAGCTTCAATGTCATAGCTCAGAAGCTTTTTTTGGCAGGAGGAGAGGGCTGTGTCAAGAGCAGAGACGGCTCGTGATATGCTTCAGTGTATCATGATGCATCTGCAAACACATACCTTGGGTGACAGCCAAAGAACCCTTAGGGACTGCTGGGGGAAAGAGCAGGGTGAACATGGCCAATAAAAGATGCCTCTGTAGGGTATGGGCATGAAGATATTGGTCACATCATGAACATTTTTTCTTGCAATTGATTTGTTGCACATGCAAGCTTTCTTCTGTAGTAACGGAGCACAAAAGACGACCGGGGATGGACATATCTGTCTCTTACACGTAAAACTTATCCAAGTAACAAGAAAAGGCCGCCTTGAAAGTGGAGTCAGTGCCACATTATCAGGCTTTGGGTGTTCACATTTACAGTGCAGTGCTCTCAGCATCTCCTTGATCCCCGTGTGATGCCAAGGGATGTGAGCTCCCATCAAACACCGCCAATGGCCGTGACTCATGCTCAGAGAGATGGAATTAATTGAGAGATGGAATTAATTGTGGTTGCATTTCTGATGTTAATGCTGCTGTTTGTTCCTTACGTGAAGGAAACAGGAACAAGGAAAAGGAACAACATTCTCCTTTCTAGAAACTACACAATGAAGTGTAGCTTTCAAAATAAGTGACTGGTTTTTTCCATTTTTTTTAAGGGGCAAAAAAAAATCCTCCTGAGATGCAATATTGAGCATAGTACAAGAAGTTCCCAAAGGATGCTGAACATGAGCAAAAACATTTCCAGCATACTTATAATAATGCTATGTTTACTTTGTCAATTAATGATTCATTACCCAAAACAGCTTGTGCATTACAAATGGCTCTGCACTGTATTTATGGAGCTGCAAGCTGCAAATGGCAAAGATGGCTTCACTTTTCTTGCAGCCATTTGTTTATCTGAATACCTGGAAACAGAGCTGTAGAGAGAGTTCAGGGTAACATATGTTTATTTGTTTAGTCTTGCAGTGCCTTTGCTCTTTGATGAGGAGCCCCTATACTCTCCATGGGAGAACAGGACCTTCTCTTGGGTCTAAGCAAAGAGACCTGGGCCACAAATTGCCTCTGTTCCCCTTCCAAGAAGACCTCTTGCTCCATTGCCTCCATGGGCAGAGGGACCCCACAGTTGCCTAGAAGCTGAAGGCACAAAGGCAACTGGTTTCCAAGAGCCATTATAAGTTGATCATGCAATTGCTGCAGGACAAGAAAGAGGTCAGTCCAAGTATTCCACTGATGTAAATCAGTCCAGTTTGTCATGGACTTTAATGGAATCGGTTGATTTATACCAGTCGGGAATCTGACCTATTGCAGACAGACATGAAAAATGTAGTCCAGTTAAATTCAGTGGGAGTTGTGCTCCCTTGCCACGTGTGTGATAGAGCTGAGTTCCTGCAGCTGTGGGAGATGCATCTCAGATTTCTCCACTCTGGTGTCCTTAAAATTATACCAGAGCTTTTCAATCACGGCGCATTTTTATTTTATTGCCATTAGGCCATCTGAGCTTGGTTAAGCATGTGGTTGTAACTTTATTAGACTTTTTCTAAAATTAATTTCACCCCGATGGCTTTTACCTCCATAAATTGCGTCATAAATGAACATAGGTGAAAGCTGGAATCTTCCAGCATTACTCTAAAATAACAGGTTTAATGGTTTTACTTTGCACATAATAGTTACAGAATTTGATCAAAAGCCCATTGTGGAGAAACTCTCTTGCCTTCAAGAGGCCGTCCTAAGGAGACACTGCCATTGCAGGTGCCAAAAGTTTCAAGTTGTTTATTTGCAGTCTTATCTTCAGAACAGTTTGTTACACATTCAAACACAAGACCACAGACAGATTTGCTCAAAAAGCCTCGGGCATCCACCCCTTCCAAGAGAGTCCAAGGTGCACACGCTTCATGTCTAACATCCAAAGGAAGAGTCCGTACTCCTCCATGAACTGAAAAGCAACCAGTGCTTTTCATATCAGCAGGTAGAGAGGATGAAAGGCAGCAAATATCTTGTGTCTGGAATGGAGGGAAAGTACACTTTGTTCAGCCCCAATAGACTGTACTATTCCTCACTTGGGATTCATGTAAAGGAGTTCACTTGTGATCTGGGAGAGAGAAGAGCTTTGAATCCCCTTACAGAAACTATTATTACTTTAAAAATAAATCTGCCATTTCCTGGCTGTGCAAAATTTGCATATTTCTTGAATATTAGATTATCAATACAGAGATATTAATCAATAGTATCAGATAGTGTCTGCAAATCATCTTTCCCTCCAGCATTTTTTTTGTTCATATTGTTATCAGTTTTTATGAGCATTAGTATCTCATGAATGCCAACTAACCAGCAGGATATAAATCTTAGAGCTGTGAGAACTGAAAAGATACTTGCATGCAATTAGGCAATAACTGTATTAAAATAACACAAATTGGGGCCAAAGTCTAGACATTTGTCTTTCAGTTATGTGATTCTTATCTCTATCATTCAGCTTCTCCATGGAGATGGTCAGTAAAGTCTCCCCACAGAAGAAAAGATAAAAGGTCAGCAGCAGAGTTAGGCAAACAGTAAATTTTAAACTGGTATTGTATAATTTTTCATTATTGAGTTAAAAATACAAAGCCAAATTATACATTATTTGCATTGATAAGCCTCTGTATGTTTCACTAGGAACACTTCTGCATTCCAAGGAGTCGGGATCCAATACCTTTTAGAAAATGAGTCTAGTTTCCAGATGAGCAAAAGTTGGACTCAGATATGGAAACTGAACAAGGACTCTGCAGGTCAGGATTCAAGACAAATTTCAGAGTTGGATGGAACAAAGGCCATACAAGCTTGAGATCTTCTTTTGAAGGTTTTCTCCTGTGAGTATGCTGTGTTTCTTTGCAGACTAGTGCTGGTAGCCTTTAATTTCTTCTGCAGAATTTGACTCAGTGACTTGAATCAAGGACTTTGCGTGAATTAGAACACAGTAGGAGCAAGTAGAGAGTACCTACAGATACAGAAAACTGTTCAATAAATAATCTTATGTAGGAGTAAAAGTATGGTGTGGCTTCAGAGCATACCCAGTTACATTGACAGACCTACAGAATCCACTGGCATTTGTCACATAAGTGAGATTAGGAGAATTTGGACTCTTAATTGGATTTTACAGCTATTAAGCCATTTATTGGGAAGTGTTTTGGATTCAGTAGAGGAGCTTCTGTCCTCAGAGTATACAGTGGAGGAAAGAGCAAAAATATTCAATCTTTTTGGAGAAAACAAGATCAAGAAAAAGAAAGCAGTCTGGTGGGATTCTGGCAGATCTTGTACTGATCATAAATCTGATGGGATCCAATTGTGAGTTTTTCCTAAATCCTGCTCTGTGTTTCCATGGTGTTTTGATTTATGCAGAAAACTTGTGGAAGCTTCCTTTTAGGAAAATGAAAACAAGACAATCTCAGAATACAGCTGATCTCTTGTTTCTTTAATGTGAGGCAATTAGACAGGATGATGGAGAAGTTCTGTCGTTATACCTTAATTTCCAAAATCCTGTTGCCTTATGATTTATTGGATTGCCAGTTCAGATGCTTTCATAAACCTGGACTAGTACTTTCATCTAGGCTATCCAGGTAAGTTTGTATTGCATTTATTGTTGTCATAGAACAGCCACATATTTTGATAATTTTTTTTTCTTTTAGCCTGAAGGCATATTTTAAAAGTGCATTATTTTTATTTAATGATTCCTCCATTTGAAAACTTTGAGTAAGCATGAATGTCCAGGCCCTATTGATGATTCTTTTCTGACAAGTATTTACATTTACAGTACTGGAGCTAGTTTGTTTAAAGTTACAACAATTTGACCTGAGCTGCAGACAATTCTCTGGATCTTTCCTTTTTTGAGGGTAAATTGGAAAATAATTCTTAAGAACAAATACTTTCATATACAGTAAGAAAGAGGGTCATGTGATAAGAGAAGGGAAAGAGAATTGCTCACAACACCTAACAAAGTTAGCCCAGGTGGTCAGTAAATTTACATGATATTTGAGGCAAAAAGAAAATGCTTAGGCTATGGTAGAAATATTGCCTGTTAATACATATAATGAGAAACTGTGGTTCACATGAGTTCTTATGAATTGGCAAGTTCAATAAAAACATATTTTCAGTATTTCCACAAATTTTTTGCTGTTTTGAGAACAGAAGAGATTTGAATGTGCTCAAGCATAACCACTACGTGTTTTTACAACCAAGTTCATGACTCCCAGCTCAGTTTGCCCCTCACTTTTATCAATCCATCCCGCCATGATTTCTTGTTGCAAACAGAGAGCCAAGACCTATGAATAAAACCCCTGCTGTCACCTCAGGCATATTGTTTTGAGGTGTTTTCTAGCTTATTTCAATGCTGAACTCTCAAAGTCATGTTTCTCTCTCCAACCTCTATCGTTATTTCTTTTCTGAGCATTTTTTTCTTGAACCGCTTGAGATTGTTGACAGAAAACAACTTGCTGAAGACTTTACCAACAGCAGTCGTAACACTGCCAGAGTAAGAAAGGTAGAGGATAGTATCTTTTGTAACTGAAATAACTGAATCAGTACAAATGTTCGTTGTATTCTAGAACCACATGATTTCATCCTAAATTGCTTCTTTAGCATAGAGTAAAATAACAATAGAAATTATTTCTTCTTGGGTGAATCTTTTCTTGTAATTAATTTAGGGGGGAATTGAGGCTATTACCATCTCTTGGAACGTTTTGCTCACCATTAAGACCTCCTTCTTCCAAATAACTCATCTAGAATTGCAATTAGTCTCCCACAGGGGTTTTCTTTTGGATGTCTTTTTAAAGAACGCGGTTTATGAGATTACCCTGCTAAAGGCATGAAAATGTGCTTTATTGCAAGACTTTATTGTGCTTTATTGCGAGAGATTCAGCCTCTCTTGTAACATAACCCAAAGTGTTGGAGCCAGTGACAATCTTTTCAGGGATTTTTGCTCAGGGAAGTTTGTATGGGAGCTGTGTTTTTTCTAGGATTCGAGTAGGTGAATGCAAGCAGAAAAAGCATGCATCAGCCCAAACACTAAGCACATCCTACACAATCTCAAGAGAAACAATATTTTAAGTTTTGAACTATAGTAATTTAATAACTTCTAAGCTTGGCATTTGGCAGCTTGCATCCCCTGATACTGGTAGATGAGGGATTTGGCACACAATACATTAAAAATCCATCCCTTTGAGGAAGGATTCACAGCGTTAGTGCTATGCATGGATACAAATTTTGGTTTAAATTTCATACCTACTCTCCAGTATTCAGCCTGTTATCGTCTGAGGTTTTGGGTTCAGGCTTTTTGCTAGTGGATGCATTCTCTCCCTTAATGAACCTTGTAGAGAACTGCTACTAAACTGAGCTGTTCCTACACTCTGACACTTTCCTTGTCTCAATACTGGACTACAAAAAAAAAAAAAAAAAAAAAAANAAAAAAGAAAAAGGAAAATAAAAAAGGAAAAAAAGAAGTAGCATATTTCAAACCCGCTAGATAATAACTTCTGACATATGATAGTTAAAGCTTAAACTAGTTCCTATTTTATCCCTCTGTGTATTTATAATCCCCCTTGAATTCCACATTTTGTTTTGACATTTTTCTCAATAGTTACCAAGATTAACATGAGTAGTTTCAATCTACTCCAAAACTGTGATACAAAATAAAATACACCAAAGATTTAAATGATATATACAGTGAATACTTAACTGTGTCATGGCAGGAGAGTTTGGGGACTGATTATCAAAATGAAGTTGTCTTTACCTTCACTATCTGTTACAATGCATTTAGCAAAAGTAGTTATGATTCTAGACCATGAAGCACGAAGTATTGAATGTAGAAGGCATCCTTTAATGCTTTATTTTGATGCTTAGACAATATAACAAACAAACTGGGGTGCTTTTTTGATGGGCCGCCCTTTTGCAAGAACTCTTCTAGCAGAACAAGTGCTGTTGTGGCACAGCTCCTCTCTTCACATGGCAGCCCATGTAGGAGATCCCACCACATTCAGCTCTGCTCAGGCTTAAAGCTGAAATCAGTCTCACCACTTTTACTCTGGGGAAGGCCAGCAGCTGCCCTGGAAGTGAAAAGCTGTCTAAAACAACTGGTAATTTTACAAGATAAACCAGTATTTTTTTCCCTTTGACTCTCCCCAACATCTCCCTCCCCCAGACTTCTTTTGTTGTCTAACCTTTCAAAACCGTTGCAGCAAAACGTAGACTCGCTTGCTTTGTAGCCAACCCAACCAGTGCTGTTCCCTGTTCATGACTTACCATATTGCCTGCCTTCGGAGGGCTGGCACTTCAAATATGGCAGTGGGAAGTGGCTGCCATCCTAAAGTGGCTGTGGGAAGACATCTGCTTTTTGGATCCATGAGCACCTGCTTTGCCTTCCACAAGGCCTGAGACCTGCGTGCACTTTGCAGCATTGCACCACTTAGCTAAAAATGTTGATTGTGCAAACAGTTCTCTGATAAAATCCCTCAGTTGTCTTATCCCTTCAGAGACCTTTTCATGTGGGAAGACAGGGAGCTGTGCCCAGATGTCCTGATGGACAGATTTTGAAAGTGTCTCCAAGGCAAGACTGAAGGGACACTTGTGGGCAACACTGCTTCAATGTATTTTAGCCTTTTGCAAAACTAAACCCTTGTTTAAAGGTCTTCATATTTAAAGTCTTGGGAAGCTTTCTTGGATATTACGTTGGGAAGTACTTACAACCCTCAGCTTGACTCTTGTGCAGCTACATCTGAAGCATCATTTCCTGCTTAGAGCCCATCATTGTAAACGAGATATTGATAAACTGGAGGAGTTTAAACAGTGCCATCAACGGTGTTTTGAGCAGAGTGTTGGACCAGATGATCTCCATAGGTCTCTTGGCCTTAAATTATTCTATGGTGCATTGATCCTTTCATCTTTTTGTTGATGATGTTTTCAATGTGAGTGTCAGACTGTTCCTAAATAATGGTGCCTTAAGTGTATGGAGGAACAAACCAGCACTCAGCCTATTGCTGCAGGAATCACTGTGAGAAAAAGGGTTTTGTGCAAATGTGATTGCAAATGATTGCACTTTTCACCAAAGCAGGAATCCGCAATAAAATCTCTACTGTCATCCACATGTTTTTTCTTGAGCTTCAGTCGCAGAAGCTTGTATACATATTGATTAAAGGGACACTGTATGAGGTAATAATCATTTGTGTATTAAGTCTCTGGTTGATCGATTCTCCAAATAAAAGAATTTCTAAAATGCATTCCTAATTTCCTAGGTTATGGACTTGTCTTTTTGTATTTCATTATTGAATTGATATGTTTCGGTTGCTCTTTTTTTAGTACTCTTGCAATTAGACCTGGCTATTGCCTTTTTCTATTTGTTTGAAGAACTTTGGAACAATCGTAATTTTTATTTGGTCAAATTTCACAGGAGTTTGCTTATCTTCATCTTGTAATAGTAGTGCTGTACACACCGAGAAATTGCAGTCAGATCAAAATTAGTTTAGGAGGCCAATGCTTCTGTCAATATTTTTTTTTCCCTCTTTCTACAGAAATGAAGGATAAAATGTCGTTCTAATTGCACAATCCTTTCCCTTTAGGACAGATTGCAAAAGGAAAGGCTCTTCCAAAGAACTTATTATGGTTGTTTCTTATTTCTATTGCAGTTGTCTGAGGCCCTGGTCAAAATCATAGTCGTGTTATTCTAGGCATCATTTTAATACATAGAAGCAGTTCTTGCTCAGCAAACTTATATTTAGGAGGCAAAGCAAATAGACAAAAGAGAAGAAAATATTTTATCCAGTCTTTTACAGGCAGATTGAATTTTATCTTCACTGCAAAAAGGCAGCACAAAAAATGTTCCTGAAATAAGATTGATACCTGAAATTAAAATTCTCGTGAATCAGTGGAGCAAAAGTCAAAGTTATCTGAATGTAGCTGCAATCATGGAGATGAGATAGCAAGTGTAAAGTGTGCTGCCTAGAATTCTACTCTGACCAAAATTACTTGACATAAAAACATCATTCTTCTAATCCTCCTTACCATCCACTATGGTTAATACCTTAGCAAAGGGGTTTAGTGTTACTTATGAGGCTTTTCATAATGAGTAAGTATGGACTCCTGTCTTTTGCATGCTGAATCAGTGAGAAGCAAACTAAATGTTAATCATCGTTGTAAAAAGTTAGATGTATCTTTGTTAAGGTCTTCCTTACTGTGTGAAAAGACGCTGCCTGGTTTTTGTCTATGACTTTACGAAAATGACCATACAAAGGGCATTTGTTTGAAAAAATGCAATTAAGAAGATCAATTAATTTCTTATTTGCCTTCCCTCTCCAACTGATTTTAACCACATCTCCGTGTGAGATATGTCTAGTTAATTGCCATCTCCAAGTTAAATATTGATTCTGACACTAGCTGTCCAGATAAGAGAGGCTGCCTTCCACTGCAAACACATGTTCAAAACAAACTTTCTCGTGTGTCAAGAACAAACCAAATTCATTATTCACATTTCAGTTGTATTATACGTCTCTATAACTCATTCTAGTTCTATTACATCCTTTTATGGTTCCAATGGGCTACTCTTCATTGCTATTGCTGACCCACTTCCAATAGCGCATTAAGTTATGTGATTAACATCTGTCATGTGTTGTTTGTACTCTCTTCTTCTCCCCAGGGATGGAAGCATGTGCAATGAAGTGCCCTGTTAATCTATTATTTTAGATATGAACATTGCTGTGTATTTATTAAAGAAGGCAAGTTCAGGGAACGGACCTTACTTTTGGACCAAAAAATGAGCTTGTTTGTAATGCATTTTCTCCTCAACCCTGATTAGAAATAATAATATTGTGAGTAAAATTAACATAGAGACTTCATCTTATAGGAGTAATAAGATGTCACATGGTTTTTTTACATCTTCTCTCAGTGTTTTGTTTTACTACATTTGTTCTTACAGAAAGGCATGTCTCTCTGCTTACCAGTGAATTATCTGAGTCCAAAATGCTTTTTGGATCATAGATTTGTGTTATCTTTAGTAGCCAAACTGAATATATCATATAGACATACATAAATGGTACAAACAATATTTCAACCTTAGAAGAATTAGTACTGCCAGTAAAAAGCAGTTCTTCATCAAGAAGTGATGGACAGATTTTTACAGCACTTTAATTTTTATCTTATTTTTTCCTCATTTGTGGTTTCTGAAGTGGTTCCTCATGGAACTTGCCTTTGCTTTCCTTGCTCATTTTTTGCTGAGTTTATTTCTGGTCGTCTTGGCCTATGCAAAAGCTAGAAGCTGTGAGCCATTAGCTTCTAAAAATGTGAAAACTTGTTTTTGTATTTATTGGGCTGTTTCAGACTGAAGTGTTGGAAACAGCTGGGAGGCTAATCAGAAACTTTCTGAGAAATACTAATTAATGAAAAATTTAGTGGTCTGGATTGCTTTTAGCACAAGAGGCTCATTCCTTGTGAGGTTTCTATATCCATGGGATGTTTGCTTTGTTATCCTAAGAGCACTTTCTAAATGGAAAAAGGAAAGTTTGAAAAAGAATGCATGATAACAGAAAATGAGACTATTATAAATATGATCTCTGGCTCTCCTAAACCAAATGGCTAAACTTTAAATTAACCTCATTGGGCCCAGGATTTCATCCTGAAGATTTCTGATAATATTCTTCAAGCTGTAGATTGCCAATGTGAAGAAGTACTATTATCCATGGTATACAAAAGTGGGGGATGCCAAGAGCTACAGTGTATTTAATGAAATTAAAAAAAAATTCTCTGTGTCACTGAGAGTCACTGTCACCAGACTTGCCACATGGGAGTGATTTTCTCTGTCACACTCAAATCTTTGAAGCAAGGACAGTTGTGAAATTTGACGTATCAGGTTTCAATACTGCTGCCTGCATCCCTTCTCCTTCCCTCTTTGTTGCCTTGTCTAATGTAATTCTCCATCTTGTTCTGGTTTCGCCTGGAACAACCCACAAAGTACAACAATATCCTTTGGATTTGATTTGGGTTATCTGACTTTTCAAAGGTTAATGAGCCAATTGAACAGTTCCTATTTCATGCTGCATTTTTCACCTAAAATAAGACCTCTAACCCAGTGTTGCTATAGCAAGGATAGCTAAGATTACAACAGGGAGAAGACCTGGATACAGGAGAGACTGTTTGCTCCACAAAATCAATTTCCTCATTTACCAGCCTAGCCTGAGAAGCTGCCATTTGTTAAGCTGCTCAAATGGGATGCCTCTGAGTGACTATATCCTCAGGCAGAGAGAACCAAGATTAAACCTTTCTGTCAGAAGTAAAACAAGACAGAAGATGGCCTTAAAATTTGAGAAGAATTTTCAAAACTGAAGAGAACATTCAGTTCCTGATGTTAAGCTGAAAGGCTGCCAAAACTTCAAGGGTATACTTGAATTAACCTTTCTCTTTTATGAGTCCAGAATGAAAGGTCTATTTTGTGTCACAGGCCCTCTTCAGTCTTATCCTAGGATTCTAGGAGTCTTCTGGATCCTCTTAGGCTCTGCAGCAGCAGGAGATGATAGAAAAAGTCTTTTACTTGAAAGAATTTAGTAGCACTGATGCCTGGGTTACCCAAAAATCCTGGGCCTCTGTGTCAGGTAGTTAATCAAGAAGCCAAC
Source organism: Orthonyx spaldingii (assembly GCA_013397795.1). Classification (NCBI taxonomy): domain Eukaryota; kingdom Metazoa; phylum Chordata; class Aves; order Passeriformes; family Orthonychidae; genus Orthonyx; species Orthonyx spaldingii. The sequence goes on along the minus strand of VZTJ01002639.1, from coordinate 541,813 downwards.
AGGAACTTTGTGACTATGCCTAGCAGTGAGCATGAGTTACTGAAGCCTTTGCTTCCTGTTGGATATTATTATAAGGGTAATTTCTTATGTAGTTAATTAAGTCTAATGTCAAACTAGAATTTGCCAGTGTTGATTATAATTGGTTGTATTTTGCTGTACACAGAAATTCCTAATGTTGCGTTGTTTAAATCATAGTTCTGCATTAGCAGTTAAGAAAGATTCTGTGGTGTAAAGAACTGACAACTGTAATTGTGCAATGAAATAATTGAAGCATGTTAAGCAATAAAGGAGTTCTATTTCTAGCCGGAACATATTTCCAACACTTTTTGCCATCTTCCTTTTTTGTTACCTTATGTACAGGGGAACAAAATAACACAGTTATGTTCACATAGCTTAACCAGACAGAATAAATGTGTTGTATAAATGTAGAATCAGTGGGCAGCACTGAATTAAACATATGTCAGAATGTGGGTTTGGTGGCCAGGTCAGAACCAGGGACAGATTCTGATTTGTGTGAGTCAAAGAACTTGGCAAATTTCTTGATGAAATTTCTCATCCAAAAAGGAGTGTCGTTCCTTTTCTCATCTTCAGGGACAGTGCTCCTCTTGAGCAATGTGGGTCAGCTGCTGCTTTGTGAAAGTTTCATACTCATCTCTGTCCCAAGAAAGTGACATACTGTTCCTTAAAGATTTTGGCAAAAGCTGGACCTCACTGGAAGAGGGGCCTCCACGTTGTTTGCATAGGGACCAGGGCCAAAACTATGAATCTGGTTTATGATTCAGGGACTGGAATCTGAATAATCTGGAGGAATTTGTTCTTGGAGTTCTGGTTTTGGCCTATTGTAGCTACTTTCTTGGTTTTATTTCTTATATATTGATGAGATATTTGAGCAGCATAAATCACAATGGATCAAAGTATACATGATTCAGTCTGGGGCTAAGAATATGGGGTTTTCTTTGTGTTTTGAATGTTACCTCTCCCTTGGCCTCTGTGGTGTGATCTGAAGAAGACAGGGTCCATTTTTCATGGGAAGGGAGATGATTATCACAAGTACAGAGAGGGAGTATCTAAGAGATCGTAATGAAAAAGCTAAGGCCATGGTTCATGACAAACAGGTGAAATACAAATATTAGTTGTTGTAAAGATAGCAACTTCAGCAGTTGGAAATTAGCTCTTGTGAACTGTACTTTAGTCTGTCATGTCAATTTTGTGTCAGAGCAGGATGTATAGCAGGAAAAAGCACTGTTATATCTCTCATATTCCATTTCTTTTGCTTGTTTTAGTCATGGTTATAAACTGTACCAAGGGTCTTCTCTTGGATTGCTCTTCCTATAAGAGATAATATAATTTCCTTGCTGTATCATTTCTAGGTCTCAGTATTTTCTTTTAGAAGTTAAAAATTACTTTTCTTATTGTAGAAGCAAATTTCTTTGCATTTGACTTCATAGTGCAATTAAAGTTTTTTTTAATTTGAAAGACTTTTTAAGGACTGAGATGTTAGTAAGACTTGCAATCTGTTCAATGTTAGCTCAATTTTACTTTAGTATTAGATTGACATTGCTTTTCAAACACTTGTACCCTTTTTTAAGTTCTTAAGTTACATATTAAACACAGCAAGCATTATAGATTTTGCCAGTAGTCTAGATAAGATCTGATGACTTGTTATTTCCAAAATGGTATGAAAACAGTCCTTCTTAATCATCTAAAATTCAGGAAAAAAATAAACAAAAACTCTAAGGTATTTCTATTTGTCTAGACATAAACCCAAGGAGATTTTTTTCTGCACTAAAAACCTTCATTGTTGCTATTACATTTCCATTTAGACACCAATCGAGGACAGGTCCCTACTGATGATTTCTGTCCCGACAATCTCACTGCTAGAGATGGTGGGAAGAAAGCTGGCAAGCTTTTTCCTCACTGACCTCTCCCATTTAGACAAACCTTCATGATGAAGACTGATTTCTGGGCTTAGATCTTCTTCTACCAAATTACTTTGTTTTCTAGGTTGTGTCGCTTTTAATGTGCCACCAACTCCATCATTTCTGGGCTTCCTTGGTGAGTAGCTGCAAACCCAAGGACAGAAAGGTTTGATTCAGAGTAGCCTTTTGCCCTTTTGCCAGCATTTTCTGTTTGCAGAACGATCAGTTGTATGTGTGGGCTTTCACTTCAGAGAGTAAGACATGAAATAGAAGACCTGCTGTTCCTGTGAGAAGCTCGGCTAGTTTGTAGCCTCAATAAAGAGGAGCCAAAGGTCTGGAAAGCCTTCAGTGTGCACCATGCCAGGTGAACCTGCAGGGGAGGCAGCCCTGTGCCCCCGGGATGCTGTACCTCGCTCTGTGGACAGAGCAGAGCAGACCCAGGTCCTCCCACTGCCACTTGGCACGGTAGCAGCAGTTGTAGCACCACAGGAGGGCCGTGTCCCTGTGCTGTTGATCACACTGATAGTGATAAGACAGGCTCCTCATGGCTGGATGCACACACTCAACACCCAGGTCATGAACAGGGCATGGATGGGCTCTAGACATAAGTCATCACCTTCCATGCAGCTGTAAGGTTTCTGGAAAAAAAGCCTTTATGAGTGATCTGAATGACAGTTCATCAAGCATTGATGGGGACATGCTAAGGAGTGTCCCTTAAGTTAGCCAATATTGTGGGAATCTTAACCATGAGGACACTCATTTTATAGTGGAGCTAAGAAAACACACAATCCCAGACAAAAAATAGACATAAAGCCAATATATTTGCCATTATACTGTCACTGTGGGCCTGCTGTGCTTCAGAACAAAATCATAATCTTGCTGAAGGCTCCTTTATTGCCTACACCATTTTTCATTGTCCAGAGTTTTCAGTTTCACAAATGAAAATTAAGGAACGTCATTTCCTTTTTTGCTGAGACGTGCTTTGTTGCTAAGCATTTTAACCGAAGTGCTTTGAGGCAAAAATCAAGACAAAGCATTTCAGTGTCATCTCTTTGCTAAATCAATTCTCTGATGTTTATGTTTGCAGAGGAAAGAGCCTAACCACGGAATCGGCCTGAATATGTATTAAGATGACGCACGCTGAAGAAAGATGAATGATGCCTTTCAAACCTGCAAGTAAGATCTTCATCTGCCAACATACCAGAACATTAGGAGCTTAATATCATGGTGTAGGACATGAGAAACAAGGATTATATAGATTTAAAGATGCTGACTTCATCAAGATAGAAAAGCTCCATGCAGCTGTACAGGTTGGAGGCCGATGGAGCTTTGCAAAAAAACCCCAAAACAACAACAAAAAAAAACCCCTGCGGGTCCTAGTGGACAGCAAACTGGACAGGAATGAGCAGTGAAATCTTGCAAAAAAACCACCTTGTGTTTGAGTTGTATTGGTGGGAGTAGATGCAGATTGAGGGAAGGGAGACTTCTCCTCTTTTTCTCTAACTACTACAGCAAAAATGTTTTAGAAAAGTCAGCAATAATTAAAATGCCTTGCTGCCCATTAGCAAGGAAGATCCTAAGAGAGGGTTTTGCCAGCATACAGAGACTTTCCAAAATATTGAGCAACTGCTATCCAACTCCTCATTCATCCATCACAATGAACAGAGGCTGTTGCTGATTACAAGCTATAAATTTTTCTGTGGTTTTGGATTCTCAGCCGATCATTAAGAGATGGAACTGAAGCACCTTTTTCTTTCTATTGAGGAATGCTGACACCAACTGAACAAAACATGAATTGATTAAGGGCTTGCCACTTCTAAGCATTTGCTTCAAAGTCAAGCCAACGGCTTCAGTCATATTACTGTGCATGCAGTGATAGAGATGCTTGCAAGCAGTAATGGAGTGTAACACTAAGTGCTTATGATTGCACGACTTTTTGTGAGCCAGAAAAAAAGGTTGCAAATGCCAGTGTGTGGAGATGACTGCCATTGTGTATTCCAGATTGTACTCCTCCACCTGCAGCTGAATTCTCAGTGCTGGAATTCCTCCCAAGCCTTTTCAAGCCAACCTTGTCATGGAAATTGCTGCCAATGACATATCCAGAGGTTGGCATGAGTCCTTGGCCAGGTGAGGCAAAAGAGTTTGGCCAACAGAGTAAATGAATAGTGTTGAAATAATTTTTATCCCAACTATCTGATCTGTCTGCTTATGAAGAAAACCTTTAATTTTGCTGTTCTTAGAGGAAATCAACATTCATTTTTGATTTACTTACGTAATCTGTAGCAAATTCAGATAAAGTGCATCTAGAAACATTGCCCAGAAGTTGCATGTGGTGCTCTGGAATCAGTGCTGTGATGGTCACGGTGGAATACGTCAACCACCAATAAGCACAGTGTTTCCTTGGGATATGGTCACAAATCAAATCTGCTGGCCTCTCCTTTTGAAAGAATTCCTGAGTGCTACAAATTGGCTTGAACAAATTTTAATTGTCACCATGAACGTTTATTTCAGCAGCCTCAGCTCTTTCACTGCTGTTTGCATGTCACAACTACTGGATCTGCTGTGTTTCATATCAGAACTGCCATCAATTCTTGTAGGTTAAAGGGCTTTCCCCAAAGAATCCTGGTTTGAACTGTTCCTACTGCATCATGTCTTTTGCAGGGAAGCATTTGGATCACGTGGCTCAGTCAGAGATGTTTAAAAAGGATTACAATAGGCTTTCTCCTCATTTGTTGGCATAGTTACTCTTGTCCAACTACTGGAGTGAGCCCAGATGAGCTAAACTTGGGACAGGTCAAGCCAAACAACAGTTCTGTCAACCCTTTTTGCCTGAAAGTTGTGATACAGACAAAAATAAGCTGTGGAGTCACCTCTATAGTTTTACTTCCTTTGTATTTGCAGAGTAAACCAACTCAGAATTGCAAGAATCTGTGAAACTGGACCAAAGTAAATTTCTTATACTCTTATTGATACACCTTTGTTCAGACTTACAGGAGTCTTTACCAGAAGGAAAACTTAAAAAGTGTCAAGCCTTATAAAGATCACAGCAGCTTTGCACAGTGACAGATAACTACAGAGGATGGGACCAGCAGAACACTTAGGTTCAGGCTCCTACTAGGGCTTGCAGGAAGGAGAAAGTAGCTCAGACCCCAGAAGTGTCTGAGCTGTTCATTCTAAGATGTTTTTGCTGGTTCTAAGAACCCCTGCCAGTTGTCCCTGGCCCTGAGGCTTCCTAAGTGTTAACCTCAGTTCCTAGCATGAACCAACCTTCTCCTTCTGAACTTAGCCTGCTAAATTAGGTTAGACACAGAATATTTGGACTACAAACAGTCTATAAAATGTTAGTGGATAATGGTCTCTTTTCCTTGGCATAAGATTAACAAACCCAGGCAAAACAGCTAAAAGCTGTGCAGCTGTATCTAAACTGAATAACATGAGCTCTTACAACAACCTTCAGTGCAGAAATGAAATGAAATTTCCTTTAGAGCTTATTGATGTTTCCCATTATGACACAGTGCACATGGTTCAATTAATTCAATAAAGTTTTATATAAAACCAAAATGAACCTATAATTCTGCCATTAACTGCCAACAATTAATATTACCTCTGTAGAAGGAAAATCCCCTGTTTCATTCTTTATAACTCAGCCCCAGTAATCAGTAATTTATCTTTATTGCCTCAGTGCCCCTTGAACAAAAACAGAGAATGCAACAACTTAAAATTATTTCTAATTTAATGATGTGTTTTTAAAAAAAGGATATTTCATATTGGTGATTTCTTATGACAGGGGAAAAAAATCACTCCGTGGCCTTTCAGGAAATGCAGTATACAGATAACAAATCTCTTAAGCATATTTTTTTTTTTCACAAAGCTTCATCTATGAAGTGTTTTGAGAATTAATGTGTAATCTTTTCATCTGAATATCATTTGCCATCTGGTTTATGTAGTCTTACCATAACATGCCCACGAGACCTCAGAAAATTTTAGAAGATCCCTACTGCCTTTGCAAACATGGGGACAAGTTATTAAGATTTTTGCTTTTAATTATAAATTAGTGTTTTTTCTTCTTAAAAGACCAGAGAATTTGTGCCATATGAAAGCAATAAAGAAATAATAAAGTCAGACATTTCAATGAACTCATTTTGTCTTTATAGGAGAAAACGAAATCAGAGTTGCAACCAACTTCTTCCTGTTTTTCATTTTGGTGTGTGTCATGCAGAGTTTCATGTAATGAAAGATATTTCTAGATAAGCTTTTTTTGGTCTACTGTTTGCTATAACTGTCTTGCTAATAGTCTGTAAAACAATATTATTTCTCCCCTTTGTTTATTTTCCACTAAATACTTGTTAAAAAAAAAATTGCATGCAAAATTATAAAACAAAGAGGACCCAAAAAGACACCCACAAGCAGCAACAAAAAGTCCACGTGAGTTTTACATATGAAATTTTCTAAGAATGCATGCACATTTTTACCACTGACTCACTGGAGGAGGTAAGGAGCATAGGAGCTCAGAAACATCCCTCTGTGTGCCAAAGCTGCCATCTGCCTGATGAATGCCACCAGGGTGGCCCTGTATCTTCACTGAGACCCCAGAGTGCTGCCCTGGGGTCCTGGTGATCGTTCAGGTCTGCTGATCATTCCGAGCTGCCTGGAGCATGCTGAACATTCATTCTCTTCCTCTCCTCCTTCCCCAGGAGTAAAGGTGTCGAGAAGGAGCTGGTATTCATCTGGATTTTATCATAAAATGGGCCAAGATATTAAATGGGTTTTTTGAAGCCCTTCCAGAACCAATTATCTAGCTGGTGAAGAGATAAAAATGAGTTACAGATGGGCTTCGATAAGATAAAGTGAATTATTTTCATGGTATATGATATATCCCAGTACTGCAATGCTGGAAAATAGCCCTAAGCAATGAGCCCTGGAAGCTGCAGTTTCAGTCAGTCAGTCCATTGCTGCCAGCTCCAAACCAACATCTAAAGCAAAGAAAACCACTTGGTCACCCTGTCCAGTTTAGTGAGTAGAATCAGAGGGGCTGGGGAAAAATTTTGTGCTGACCTTACCCCACCACCCCTGTTCCTCACAGTACAGGTACTCCTACCACATATTACAAAATGTGTTTCAGCAGAGGCATCTAAATGACTTGATGGACTGTAAAAAATTGTCACATCTCAAGATTATCTAACATGTTCTTTAAGGACCTCTGAAGGTGGGAATCCCCACACAGAATTATATGCTACTTCCTGATTTTTCCCAATTTTTTTTTCACTGTCATTTAAACCGATAAATCAGAGCCATGAAAAAAGTAATCCTGTGGGTTTGGGGTTTCTTTTCATTTAGGTGGAGCAACCATTTTCTTCAGCTTTTTCTCATATAGTATGTTTTCTTCACTTATGGTTTCATTTGGTGTTCTGTCCACAGCCTCCTCACTTGGCCCACTTGTTTCTTGAAGTGTGGTGCTCAGCACTGGACAACGGCTGCTGGACCTAAATAACCTGGGAAGATTGTCATTGTGCTTTTGCTCGGATTGTACACCTTGTTACTCTGCATTCCTATTTCAGAGCAGCAGTGCCCTGATGACATGCAGCTGGAACAGCAAGGACAGCCTTTGTGTCTTCTCTGCAGAACCCAGCCAGTGTTTTCTCACTCCTGTTCCCTTTTTCAGCAGAAGAGTCGTGTAGAATATTAAAACTCTCTGAAACACTTTGTGTGAAATTGTGAAATCCTGTGAAATATTACCCTGTCTCCTCAGACCTTCATTTCTCCACTTTGTCATTCTGAATTGCCCTTCCCCCAGCATAGTGGCAGAAGTTCTCAAGACAACCTGCTGTGGAAATAATTTTTACTCTATCATTCTACAGCTGCTTATGGTGATGAAGATATCCCTTTTGTTTTGCAGCTTTGTTCAAAAATTTGAATTTTTTTTTTAATTCACTCCTTATTTTCTTTTTAATGCTACAACTGAATATATCCCTGTACACCCCTAGAAGTCAGGTAGGTGTTCAGCTGAGGCTTTGGGGAGCTGGTAATGCCGAGCATTATGTCTTGGCAAGAGGTCTCCTCTGGAAGGCTTTAACATGTGACCTGTTCTGTGTTTTGGGAGTGGAGAGAGATCTTAATTAAGAGACACCATCCTGTCATTAGTTGTGCGAGATCCTGTCTGAATTAGTGACATCTGCACAGAGTGGAGCCCTCAGCGCTCGCTCTGAAAACTGAGCTCATGGGAGGCTCCGCTGACACCACGGCTACCTCAGCTTAGGTGCCTAAAACGAGATGCAATGTTTCTCCCTCTGTGCCCTGGCTGCCCTGTCGGTGTCACTGGTTTCATCTGGATTCAGCTGCCCAGGAGCCAAGGGTCTCTAGTGCAAGCTCCATGACTGAATTCTCATTGTAGCCAGGGAACCCTCCAGAGGATCATTGATCCTTTCTCACCCACTGAACTCACTTTGGAACAAATTCTTCCCTGGGCAAGCTTATTGTATTTTCCTGGGCATTGAAGGGGCCTAGATGACTAAGATTGAAACTGTTAACTTTAGGTAGGATCAACATAGGCTTTTATTTGGGTTTATTCATATACAAAGTTAGATAATTTTACTTCATGGGGATATTTAAAGCCTATATGGTGGTGTTGAACGGACTCAGACTTGTCTGGCTCTTGAAAAAGGTCTGTGAAATGGCAATGAACAAAAGAACCTCCTAGTAAAATAAACAGCTCATGCAAAAATTTCTGTCCGATTAATGGAACAATATGATATGGCTCTCCAGGCCAGAACAAGTTTGGAAAAAGTATATTAGGTGACATTTGTTTCCTTTCCGCTTTGTGGGATTCTTCAGCCCACTAAAACAAGGTTACTCTAGTGCAATTAAGCTTTAAGAATCTTGGTTTGTTTGCACGAGTTGAACTCAGTCCTGCATTGTCTATGTGAGATGTTTCTTTCATCTGAAATGTACTTTTAAAAAATCCAATCCAATATCCCTTTTTTTTTTTCCTGGGAAAATAGTAAAATGAAGCAGGAGTGATTTATAGTATACTATGGTCAGGGGAAGGAGGAGAAGAAAATGGGTCATGAATAGGAGAAATAATGACACAGATCATTGCTGCTATTATGGGTTCGGCATAAAAATTCGTGCCAGTTATGTGGTGTTGATACTAAATTGAAAGAAGAATTGTTTATTGAAAATCTGTGAACAAAAAGAGAGGTTTGGCTGTCGTTTTACATGGAAAAATGTTGCAACATGTAAAGAGAGCTATGTAAGTTCATAAATAAATGTTTTTCTAAGAATCGTCATAACTCCATCTGATAGGAGTTTCATTTTTCATATTTATTACTTTTTTGGATAATGGAAGATGATAAATATGTTTCTGAAATTTGGAAATAAGGTATGTTTTTCATCAGCTGTCATTTATTACAACATGTTTTTGTGGGCTTAGTAAAAGGGTGAACATAAAAATGTTGCTCATCTAATATTGAAATATGCTGAATAAAGTCACCTGAGCAATCCCATCCCTATACATTATCAGTGTTTTTAGATTTCTTTTGTGGAGTTTATCCTAGCAGGTAGTTGATCCCAGGAGAGAGATCAGAATCTTAAACAGACAGAGAAATAAAAAAGCACTGATCACATGAATATTTATGAGAACTGTGATTAGAGACAGCCTTTAGCTACAAAAATTACATCTTGATTCAAATTTATTAAAAATTTATAGATGTTTCTCAAGGTATCCCTGAATTAATACTTAGTAGACCAGATCACTGCTGTAAAGTTGAAAGTCTTGTAGAGACTATTTCACTTTCTTTTTTCTTAGACTTTGGAATCAAGGGATACAAAGATCTCTCCTGATCCATATGAGCAGCCTGTGTCCATATGAACAGTGAATGATCAGAGACCTGAGTAGTCAAATATTCAAGCTGTTCTCTCTAGTTTGGAAAAACTGACCTCTGAGTAATGCATAAGCCTTTCAATTCTTAGTTTGGGGTATCTCAAAGATCAGATTTTTCTTTTTTTTTGTCCCCTCTCTGGAAAAATTGAAAATAGTGTACAGCCTGTATTTCCAGTGTGTTATATCCCATGAGATAATATTTGGCTTCTGTGCAATGAATTGAGGGCATTCCATGTGAACAATATAAGTGAAGCCTGTGATCCTGTCTTTTTTTTAATGGTTCTTAGGTCAGCAACTGCACCATTCCCTCTCTGTATTTATATTCCTGCTCAGATGTTTCCTCTGTTCAGAATTCCTAATCCCTTCAGTTCCCTTCCCTCTTTTCTTTGAGAAAAAAAAGTCTGGCAGTTGCGATAGCAAAAGCTTCAGACACACTGAGAACATCTGGAACCTTGTCGGTGGAGTGTTGAGTCAAGCAGCTCTGTAGTTGTCTGAGTCCTCTGCACTGCAACTGCTGGTTTATCTCTGTCCTTGGAGACCAAGTCCAAGTGAGTCTTTTTTTAGGAGAATTTGTAGAAGGGTCATCATGGAAGCATTTGCTTATCCTTTTGGTCACTTTATCGAGTTCAGCAAAGGGCTGGAAGAGGTTCAGGAAAACGCTGTCAGAGGAAACTTTCTGGTTTGTGTCATGCCAGGCTGTGACTCCGTCCCCAGGCGTGACGAAGCAGTGGCACCAAATGTGGGATATGTTCATTGATACTCAGCTCTTCTTCAGTTCCCCACACAGCTCTGGGGGTAGCTCTTACATAGGCATGATCTCTCACCAGAAAAAAGCCCAATTAAAATCTTCACCCTGAATTCTGATGCTTTTTAGTTTGTATTTGTATCCTTCTGTATCTTTGCATGACTTTTAACGTTATTCCCCATCAGGATAATTTCTTACTGTAAATTTGCAACTGCTCTAGTTTATCTAAGAAATCAGTCTAAGTTTACTGCCTTAGGAAAAACAGCAGACTCTGGGGGCTTAAGGCTTTCCCGAGTTGCCTCTTTTAGCACATCATGAGTAAGCCCAGCCAAAACAGAGAAAAGGCACAAGGCAAGGAAGATATTTTACTGCTTTTCCTTCTACCACACAACCCTACTACCAGCATGGCAAAGTGTTTGAAGGAGACAACCTTTTAGACGAAGAACAGCTGGTAATAACTTAACCAGAAAGGGACAGGAAAACACTTGAAGTAGTTTGATCCTAGGAAGGTTTTGCCATTGGGTTGATTTATTTGTTTTCTGACTTTTTGCAGGTCTTTTTACATTATCTTTCCATCAAGTAGCATGGTCATTATAGCGTAATAAATCAAAGGTAGTCATGGCCCCTGATTACTACAATTACCTCAAAAGAGAGATTCTTTTGTTTTTCACTCTTAAATGCATCTCAGGGGAATGTTCATAATTCCCTATCCATCTGAACGTCTGTCTTATTACACCATATACTGAAATATAGTACCTGGAAACACTGGGTACCTTCCAGCGTGGTAATGCCTCTGTTCTTTATTCCTCAGATCTAAAGATCCAAAGCCTTTAAAAATCCCCAGAATACTCCTTTCAAGACCAACAGTCCACAGTAAGTAAAAACACTTTAAAAATCATGTTGTTATGGTGTGAGTAGATATAACTATTGTTCTTTTCAATGACTTCCAGAAAATAGGATGAAAGTAAAGGTGCAGGGAGCAAAACCTAATCTTGTTAATGTTGATAATTACAGATGAGTGTAATTATGCTAAACTGTATACCTATTCTGAGAGGTACATTTGGAATACTGCAAGTTTTGCTACACAGAGTGAAAATATGAAAGAAAAATTAAAGAAGAGCATAAAGAAACTCTAAGTGTTCACATTATGTTGTAGAATGGCTAAATCACAGGATATTTTAGAGGTAAAGAAAATAACACATTTATTAGCATATTTCATGCAAATACCAATAGCCTCATTTACATAAATATGAGTATCTATTGAGTGTAAACAGCAAAATTCCACAAACTGTATTTTATGCAATGAACAGAGCACCCCCTTGCATGAGGAATTCATTGTACCTTACTTGTTAAGCACTGGTTTTGTGGGTTTTCGCCTTTTTACTCCTTCTTAGAAGTTTGTCAACTGCTTATTGATTTAAACTTTAATAAAATACAACGGTTTCCATCAAGACTTCCTAAAATGGATCCTATTTTAAATTAATCCCTATAATACCTTCAGCTGGACTTGCTCTCTGCTACTTCATTGAATCTGCCCAGCCTGTAGGTGTGCTGAGCTGTTCACCACAACCAGTTTGAGGACTACCATCCAGCCAATTTCTTATCTACTGAGAGGTCCGTCCATCAAATCCATGTCTCTGCAGTTTGGAGACAAGGATGCCATGAGGGACAGTGTCAAATGCTTTGCACAAATCCAGGCAGATGGCAAGTCCAGGTAGAATTCTCTGCCCTCTGATAAGAAACAGTTCTTCTACATGCCTTTTTATAAATACCTGATGTGAGCTTCCCAGCTTACCCAGAGGGTTGACAGGTCTAGATGCATCACAGAAGAGATGAAACTTTTAGATTCTAGGGAAAGAGCCGTGTCTGTCTTTTACATACCGTCAGTCTCCAGCTCAGATACGGTCATGTCTAAATGTGGCTGTGTGTAGTTTATCGCCAGGGCTGAAACAAACTGAATCATTGTGCATCCCTGCCAGCAGTCTATGAGTGATCCTTGAATATTTTGTTCCATTAATTTGTTTTGAGATTTTTTTATTGTTTGCTTTTGGAAAAACTCCTTAGCTGTGTCTTATAGACTGTTTTAAATGGTATACTTTATGTCTACAAGCAGACCACTAAACTTGCTAAAGTCTCTTCTCTTTCCAGCTTCTTGTTTCAGTTCTGCCTTAAAAATGCCAATGACTTTTTCTTTTCATTTTTTCCCAGGCCTCACACTAAAACATTCCCCAACTGAGTTATGCCCCTTAGTCATGGAATTCACACCCCAAGTCCTCCACTGATGCAAGCTTTGGAGAGCAGCTCTGTGGAGGATAACCTAAGTGCTGCCTCCTGAGCTAAGTGTGCTGTCCTTGCTTGTTATTGTACCAGGGATATACATATCTCCCTTTCCCCATTTGTTATATCCTAATGTCATTAGGACAAGCCTGCAGCAATTTTAAAAGCTGCCTGCCCAGCCTCTTTGACGTCATTGCAGAGAGGTCTCGGCTACAGACCCTGCATATACTGTCTGTGATATAGTGTATAAAAATCCATGTCAGTGCTGGCTCTCAGGCAGCTCTGGAAATGATTCAGCTGTCTGGAATGGGCAGATGGCTGCTATCAAAGTTTTATTATCACCATCATTGTTATTACAGTGGTTTGTGGCACATATTGAACTTTCAGACTAGTGTTAAAGCTAAAGTATTTGAGCAGCACTTTCTGAAATTCAAATCCCTCAAATCCGTTCCAATCTGACTCCAAAAAGCAGGAGTAGGTTTAAGGCTAATTAGACAGATTGCTTGGTTCCACTTCCAACTTTCAGAATAATTATCCAAAAATTCTTGTTCTCATGTAAATGCAACTGTTAACTATTTTTAATTGCTTTGATTTATTGCAGAACTTAAATTCAGTTCATATTGAACGTTCAGCAGGGTGAAAAGAAAATTTTAGTTAATTAAGGGTGCATATGGATTGGATTGTGTACCAAGTTTTTTCTATTTGAAAAAGCTTGTAGTCAACCTAGGCTGCTGGATATTGCCTTTTGGAGGCATCCTTTATAACGAAGCCTACTGAGGAATTTCTAGGCAGACATCTCCTCCTGTTTGTTTCTCCTTCACCACCAACCTCTTCCCCCACACTTAGAGCTCTGTCTCAGGCAAGGTATCTACAGCGCAAGCTTTCATTTATTAAGGGACAGTTTGTTTCATGATGATCTCCTCTTTGTAACCTCACCTTCTGCACTACCTTCATAACACCCTGGAGTCCCCTTCAGTGTCAGAAACCCTTCTATGACCCTGAACTTGCTCTTCTAGCCTAGGCTGGGTCTGATATGCTCCTTGCCAGAGACAGAGGGAAATAAACCCACTTTTCATTCCTCCTCTTTCTAAGTATGGTTCTATTCTCTGTTCCCTCTTCTGTAACGGAGTTCTGTATCCAGGTAAGCATGACAGTAATTGTTGCTTGCTATTCCAGACACTCTCAGACAATCACTAATTGTCCTTTATCATGCTACATTTAGGTGCTACGGAATCTCCTGAGAGATTTAAAATAACATAATCACCAAACGAAGGCAGTTTAGTGAACTTATGTTGGCCTTGTTTAAGTTAATTTCCCCAGCAACCTGGAGGGTTTGTCCAGGAAGCTGTGTCTGTATCCTCTGCAGTTTTTCTCAAACTCTACTCCCACCTGATAGCAGACGAAAAAATACATTTTGCTGACATCCTTTGCATATATTCTCTTGTCTGCCCCCACTAATTAACATGACAGATAGTGGCACGGAGAGATGGAGTGAGCCATGTGGACTAAAGTACACAGTGCTGAGGGTTCAGTAGGTGAATTACAATGATACATGTCCTCTCTTGTACCCCCTCACCTGAGATATTCAGCCTCTCTTACATCTCTACCATGACAGCTTCTAGGGTTGTGCAAGCATAAGCTACTTGTTAGACGTGTAGCTGACCCTATTTCCAGAGGAAAATGAGGCAGTGAGGAAAGCTGCAACAAAATCATTTAGTGATGAGATGAAACAGCACAGGAATTGACTTTAAAGGATCAATGAACTTGGGTAGTGTTGCCGCTGGTGTGCTGTGCCACCCAAGCTTGTTCACTCACAGCTAGTTCAGGAAACTCCTTGCCCGTTTCAGGGACAACCACAGGTTCATAGGATCTGCACAGGTGTGGCCAGCTTTCCACACCCTCCAGCCAGCTGCACACCCACATTTCCTTATGGTCAAGGCAACAGACACATATTTTGAGTTATGAAGAGAGTGATCTGAAGGAGACTTTCACATACAAGACAGGGTGTTAACTCCTGAGAGTTCCCATCACTTACCCCTGAATTCCAGCTAGCAGCCAGCAGCCTGATTCTTGATTGCTCATTCACCTCCCGAGGCTGCTGGGCTGGGCTGGGAGCAGGTCGGACTGTGCAGGTGAATCCAGCTGTGAGCCTGGAGTCTACATGCTGTGAGTTAAATGTGTTCTTGAAATAGGTTTGAGTTTGCATATTTTGCTATAGGACTAGAACCAGAGAAATTTGAACTAAAAGATCAAATTTTTTTCCTTTAGGGTTTTCTTATTCATGGAAATTCTGACAGAGTAGTTTTTTCCTATTGCTTTAGAAAACATTGGCACTTGGTCTATTTTATTCTCAGTTTACCTGCATACAGCAATTTCTGTAGCTTGGGAGAACATCTAGGCTGCAGGCAAGAAGAAAGAAAGTACTGGCCTCATAAAATTATTATATGATCTCTTAGTTTGGCTGGTGACCATCGTCAGAAGCCACAACAGGCAGGACACAGGGCCGGTCGCGAGGCACACCTGGTGTTCTCAGGCCTGTTCATAGAAACAGAATCATTCCTTCATGACTGATGAAAATGTGGGTGCATGCACACATGTTTAGCAGTCCAGAACCAGATGTGAAGTAGGATTTTGGGGAAGGAAGGAGGGAAGGAGGGAA
>VZTJ01002639.1:511316-526076 GCA_013397795.1 Orthonyx spaldingii | reverse complement strand
AGGAAGGAAGGAAGGAAGGAAGGAAGGAAGGAAGGAAGGAAGGAAGGAAGGAAGGAAGGAAGGAAGGAAGGATGGTTTTCTGTAACAATATAGGAATTTTTGAAGTTAGGAGTCAGTATTTCACAGATACATAATTTTGTGGATATACAACAGAGTATTTTTGAAGATGTTAGAAATATGTCCTTGTGAACTTTTGAAAACCCCGAAGAACAAACAATTATGGGATTTTAACTTATTTGATTTGCTGGATCTTTTTTTTTTTTGAACCAGAGATGACTTGGCATTTGAAAGAAATAGATGAATGGGACATCCAGTGTATGGACAATTATTTTTCATTTGAGATCATTTGGCTGCAGCACACAGAAAGAACATTTTCATCAGTCATTGCTCAGTTAGCTTTTTGGAGTATGGAAATAAAAAAAGGCAAAACTGACTGTGAAACCCAATCTCTACATATAGTTAGGTTTTTGGCCATCTTGATTTCCTCATCCCCTGTATTCCACACACAATACCGTGGCCAGAACAAGCTGATGTAGATGTGAGAAGAAAATGCACGTGACTCTGATCTAAAGCACACGTCTCAACCACTCTGCCTTTCCAGAGAATTTCGCCAGTGGTAACACATTACAACACTTAGCAGCACAGGGCTGTGTTGCATATGCATGCTGGCCTTCTCATTAAAATTCATGAGTAGTAGTGCCTTAAACTTGCCTACTACAAGGATTTTTTTGTTTGGATAGCCCAGGCAGGCTCATAAAAGCCACTGGTGCTTTACATTCTAGATCCAACCCCACAATAATGAAAGTCTTTAAAAATTGCACATATACAGAACTAAACCAAATGCCACAATATAAAGAAAACTGTAAAACCCCCACATTGTATTCTTCAACTGACAACTTAATCATTGCCTGTAAGATTAGTGTCTGTGCCCTGGCTGAATTAAAAAGATCTTACCTTTCGTGGCTAGAATTCCAGTAAAATTGGCCAATGATACACAAATACTTTCTTCTCCACTGAAGACTCCAAATTAATCATTTCTGGAAAGGGTGCTTTTTGTTTTTTATTTTTAGGAATGGTAGCATGAATAAGTTCTTAAACCAGACTGGTAGGATCTATAGTAA
The DNA here is from genome assembly GCA_013397795.1 of Orthonyx spaldingii. Lineage (NCBI taxonomy): Eukaryota > Metazoa > Chordata > Aves > Passeriformes > Orthonychidae > Orthonyx > Orthonyx spaldingii. The sequence goes on along the minus strand of VZTJ01002639.1, from coordinate 524,955 downwards.
ACTGCTACTAATCCTTTTAGCTAATCCATCCCTTTTGTCATTCTTACCTGAGAAGGGATATTTTTTCTTCACTTCTCACGAAAGGTTTAATGTTGGATTTTCACATTTTACAAAAGACTTAACCAAGTGTGTAACATGGCAAATATGGGTAATCCTGCTGATGGGATAACTACGGGGAATGGGGTTTCAGACCTTGTGACAGAGGCTCTCCTGTGACAGTTTCTGAGTGAGACTGCAGACAGGTTTAGGTATAGAAAGGCTTTGAATTTAAAATGGTTTGAGTTTAGAAACTATGTATAGACTCCTTATTGAAACAAAGGAAAGTATTTAATGAACCTGTCTAATTAATTATGAAAAGAATAGATGATATGAGTTTCCTATCTAAAATGGCAAACCTAAAAAATAGAAGAATCTTGGAGCCCTGGATTATGGAAGAATTTCTATATTTTTTAATCAAATTTGATTTAAATTCTCAACCAAAATTACTTTATAAACACATGTGCAGGATCTTGGTTATATCTTTTGAAGATAAATTCTTCAACTACTTAGAGACCTTTCAGCAAATCTTGTAAACTAGAGAATGTAGCAATGATGAGTAATCACTGGTATTTCCGTATGTTTTTAATGTTTATATTTCAATTGAATTAATTTTTTCACAGTTCCCTACATTTTCACTCCTAAATTTCCCGTTTTCTTTTCTTTTTGAATTGCTAATCCATAGTTTGAGCAGCTCTTGGGAAGGTATACAGAGGTATTCAGTTGCTGTTTTAGACCCCGGAGCAGTTCAAGTGGTACAGTGGTGATGGTGCAGAGCTTGGTGTGTGCCGGCTGGTTGGGTACTTACCCAGCATTTTTGCCACACCTGTATGTCTGCAATTTGCTTTTTGACTTATCAGCATAATTTGTGATTTTCAGTTAATAATCCCTGGATTTTGGTAGTAAAACACATGTCCCATTCAACCTCATCCTTGCTGGGGTTATGGCAACCTCTGGCAGAGGAGAACATGAGAGGCAGGGAGTGATGGCTTCTGTAGTTGTCCCAGTGCCAAATGTGCTGCAAAGGGTTGAAGTTAGTTTGAGAACATCCGTGAGCTGCACTTGAGGAAATGACAACTGCAGGTATCTGCTAAGAAGCACAACTAAAAGCACATTCCTCCCCTAGGGAGTCCTCAAGGAGATGTGGTATTAGATTTTTTTTGTCATATGATATTACTTAATTTAATAAAATAGGCTAAAGGAGAAAAGACCTGTCATGGTTTAGCCTCAGACAGCAACTAAGCACCACACAGCTGCTTGCTCACTCCTTCCCAGTGGGATAGGGGAGAGAATTGGAAGGGTAAAAGTGAGAAAACTCATGGATTTAAGAGTTAAAGCAAATGCTGTACACACAAGCAAAGCAAAAGAAGGAATTCTTTCCCCACATCCCAAGGGCAGGCAGGTGTTCAGCAATCTCCAGGAGAGCAGGACTCCATCATGTGTAATGGTTACCTGGGGAGACAAAAGCCATCACTGTGAACATCCTCTCTTCCTCCTTCTTCCCCGACTTCATGATCCATATGGTGTGGGACATCCCTTTGGTCAGTTGGGGTCAGCTGTCCTGGCTGTGTCCCCTCCCAACTCTCCATGCACCCCCAGCCCCCTCACTAGTGGGGTGGGTGAGGGGCAGAAAAGGTCTTGGCTCTGTGTGAGTCCTGCTCAGCAAGAACTAAAACATTCCTGTGTTACCAACACTGCTTCCAGCACAATTCCAAAACTAGGTTAAGTGGGCTAAAGAAGAAGACCCCTTATTTTTATAGCTACATGAAACTAAAGGCAAGACAGACTTAACAAGATTTCCCCTAGCTGTATGCTTTCCTCCTGAATAGTTTGAAGAAAGCCCCAATGGAATCTGTGCAGAGATATAGCACAAAAATGTCTTTTTGTTCTCTCTTCTTTCCCCCTTTCTGATAAAGCTGCTGAGCTCTACACATAGCTGGGCATTCTACAGGCAAACAGATTGCAATAAAAAGGACTTCATGTCCACACAAAATATTTGAGAAGCCTGGTCTTTCTGTAAATCCATTTCATGCCGTGTGCAGAGAACATGCCAGGTGACTCTGAGTTTTGTCACCCAAAGAAAATTTGGAGCCTTTCCCTTCTCAGAAGTTTGATGTTCCTTCTTCCCCATTCCCACTCTCCATGTTTTCCTATTTACTATTGTCCTGCCTTATTGCTGCTAGACCAGGCTTTAAGTGGGAGTGAATCTTTGACCATCCTTTCTCAAACCTTTTGCTGTGCCATGTAGCCCTGGCAAGCCTGGAGTGGTTTATGGATTTGGTTTGTTTACATAACTCCAATGTGAAGATTACTCTGTGAAAGTTCCGGGAGAGTCCTGAGTGAAAGCAGGAGTTCAGCTCCTCCTTCAGGACCCTTTATAACTGATGTACTTTGGAAGAAAAGAGGTGGGGATTTTTTTTGGTTTTTTGGGTTTTTTTTGTAGGCTATCTGGGAAAGTCTTACTTTCTCACAATAAAATTTCTCAAGTAAATACAAGAGCACTTTTCATTTTTGACCACTGAGGAGGCTTACTGACAGAACTATGGTTTCTGGTGTATGTAGGAAATTCAGGCTGCAACTCATAACCTGTCCATTTCACTGTTATTACAGGAATAAATTTAAATAATATATGTCTGTTTCAAATAAGTTGCATAGTTATGCTCTTGCCTTGCTTTACTGCAGCATCTGGGATTCATCAAGTCATTATACAGCTGGTTAGATGTAAAATACATTTGTGTACTCAGTGCCTGTGTTTTCTGTTTCTGTGAACTGTTGGTCTTTTATTTTCTCTTTGTTTGAAAGAAGCAAATTTTTAATACTCTATATTTGGGTTGTATGGACAGCTGAGTTTGGTAACTTCCATCATCCTAACCAAATTTCTGTTATGGAGAGCATTAAGTTACATTTTATAAAATGAATCTATCATTAATTTGAGTCATTATGAGAAGCAACAGATAATGTAACTCCTTATAGGTAGAAATAGATATGCAAAGACAAATTAACATTATTCTCTTTATCTGTTACTGAAATCTTATTTCTGCTTCAAAGTATAATATCACTAGTTTTAATGTTACAGTTCAATTACAACTTATTCTGAATCTTTTGGTTTTTTTCAAAGTAGAGGAGTTAATTGTAGAGGAGATTTTTTGTCAGCAGCTGAACCAGATGGTGATGAGGGCAGCAGAGACTTGTACTGCTTCACCCTGCCTGCCCTCTCTCAGACTTGAGAGCTGCACATCAACACTGGTAATGCCAACTTCCATGACCTCAGTATTCAGCGATGTTTTTCTTACAGTCTTGCCATTTTTCAATCCCATAATTTTTTGAAGCCCTGATCATAATTTTGGAATAGCTGAGTTTAGCAAAATGGATTTTCACCAGGGATGGTGATTATAGAATATTTCTGAGGTCCAAATTGTTTTGACAACAGAGGAAAGATTTCCTTGCTTTCTGCTTCTTACGATGCTTAAACCACTAACAGTCTTTCCTGGAGCAATTCAGGTGTACTGGTCATGGGATAAACAAAAAATCCACTCAGACTGTCTGCAGTACCAAATATTCTACTTGTCCTTATATTCATGAAACAATTCTGGTGTATCTCTGCTGGTGGGAGAGTTAAGGAGGCTTTCAGTGATTTTGAGCTTCATCAAACAACGCCCTGCTGCCTTTACCTCATTGCCCCTTGGGTTAATAGCCCTGCTTCAGAGTGGTGTGGTAATGAAGCTTATGCAGGTTCATGATAAGGGATGTGTTGGCCATCAAGAAGATTATGGGGTTTGGGGGAGTCTTAGATGAGATTCAGCAGGCAGAATCTCAGCTCCTAAAGGCAGTTTGCTGTGGGATCCCATGCCATTTGTGCTGTGATGTGTTTGTTGACAAATGTGACATAAAGAAATTTAGGAGGAAAAAGAAACCACATTTTCTTAAAGTGTTTTAGATCACTTTGTGGTCTAACCACATGCTCAAAAACTTCCTGAGCTGGAAACAGTCTCCAGATGACTTACAGGCTTTAAAACTTACCAAAACAAAAAGTTCTCTACCACAAAAGCATTCCGATGGTTGTACTCTGGTAGAAAATAGTTTCTCATCATATGCTTTAACACTGAAAAATGTACTGGTTCCTTGTCACCTTTTATTCTTCTGCAGAAAATACAAGGCCGTTATAGTTTAACATAGCTTTTGGCTTATGGGATGGCTTTGTGTACACAGCAATAAATTGGGGCATACAGTAAAACTTTTCTGTAACTTGCCAAATTATCTCCAATGTCAACCAGGCACAACTGTTTTTCTTGGCATCAATTTCACTAGCATTTAAACAGCACAATGCACATTTCGAGCATCTCTTTTGTAGGAAGAGCAGTTCCAATTGAAAACTTTTATCTACTGTGAATACGGGGAATAATTGACCACCATGTCCAATAGTAATTTGAATTTAAAAATACAATTTGTCCGTGATTTCAGTGGGGCTCTGAGCTGGAGGATTTATAATTGAGGCTGACATGGGTAGAGCTTTTTTCTGATCTTTGCGACTTATGCTTTCTTTTACAAGCTTCTGCGCTGTTAGAGCAGTGACATCTCCATCAGGAAAACACTGCTGGACATTTCCTTGGGATCTGGATTTCTTTGAACATACTGAATTGTGCAGGCTATGGTTCTCCTCTATACCCTTGTCTCTGCTGTAGGCAGATATAAAGGCACCTCATTTAGATTTACCTGGCCTTAAACCAAATCCCTTGAGACTGTTATCTAGAGCTCTGCACAGCCAGCATAATGCCCTGGAGAAACTCAACTCTGTGCTCCCAGGAATACGCTGTTATCAATACTGGAAGTGCCTGGTCTCAACCCAGTTTGGGAATGTTAAATATTCACACCTTTAATTGCAGGGTAATATGCTCTTAACCAGCCAAATGTTTACTGGAATGCAAACTAACCTTTGGAGCCTGATTCTTTAGTTCTCCCAGTTCTGTCTTGCAGTTCAAAGGGACGCTAAATGGGATGCTTGTTGTAATGAACTGTGCCGGTGCCTCTTTCTGCCAGATCTTTTCAAGCTGCCCTGTGGCTTGAGCGCGGCATTTGCTTCTGCTGCGTTCTCGGCTTTACTTAATAGACCTTTCACAGCCCTCGGGGCATGTAAATTCTGGTCTCCTTAGTAATGGCTCGAACAAGCTCGCCCTCATCCAAAGCAGCTTTAGCAGCAAAAAGTTGTTAATGTAGGCAGTTCCTGCGACGAAGAAGTAGGGAGGACCCTCTGTGGCTTTATTCCAAATTAATTATTAAATCGAAAGTAGTCGCAGAAAAGCCGAGATCTGAGGTGTGCAGGGGTTTAAAAGGGGCGAGAGAAAGGGGCAGTCTAAGGGGAGAAACAGGGGAATAAACCAATAGGGAAACAAAACATGAACGGGGAACATCCAATGGGGAAACAAAGGGGTGGAATACATTAATATAGCCAATCAACAGAACACGATAACAGAACTTTCGAGCAACTGATGAATATTAAAATAACTGTGAAGGGGACGGGGGAGGAGATGGAACCTGACTGACACTTGTGAGCGGCGGGAAAGTATCAATGCCTGTCTCCCCCATCCCCCTCAGATTCACTGCTCTGAGGGGAACAGTTTAACCATCCTGCTTCTTCATTAACATCCATGCAGGAGGCAGGGGTTGCAGATTGTCCATTGTTACCTGTGACCACAGCCACTGACTGGGTCACTGCCACAAACTGATGTAATATTAAAGCAGGACTAAATGATCAAATTTTAAGCCTTTTTATCTTGATATTGTAGAAGTATTTCCTAGTTATAAGTACACTTGTGCAGTTTGTGCAATCATCTCTAAGCTTAACTGGGCAAAAATATTCAAGATCTGTGCTCACATCTGCTATGAACCGCAACCCGCACCTCTCTCTTCCCAAGCTGATCTTCTTGTCTCTGGTCATCTAAGATAAATATCTTTCAATACAGATCCCTCCAATCACAAGTATAATGAATATATTTTTTGCCAGCTGGTCAGGGTTCATTCTGAAACTCTCTCTCTCCTGGTCAATAAGCTTAATCATTCTGAAAGATTTACCTTTATTTGCTTCAAAGGTCTTTATTTAGCTCAGTTTCACATGTGACTTCACATGTACTCCTAAAAATAGAACTTTTTTTTTTCAAACTTTGGGAGTTTAACAATTTAACAGAGAGACTTCAGCTTTTCTGTGAAGTTTAATGTTAATATAATAAGTTTGAAGATCAAAAAGTAACTAACTGTTTTTCAGTCTTCTTCAATGGCTTTTAAAATTTATGTTGATGGTGAAGGTAGAAACTTGCAGGATTTAGACCAATTATTTGTGGCTATTTTGTGTGCCTTAAGAATAGTCTGTAGACTGCCAGCATTGAATAGAAATGTGTTAGAACTGAGAGGTCTTGTTCTTGAGGTCATTTATATTTTTGCAGGAGTGAGCCCCTGCTTTTTGTTGCTATAAGGCACCGTCTTTACTTCATTAAAGCTTACACACATGTAGAGCACCCTTCTAGGAGATATTAAACATCATTCTTAGAGAAACACTACAATCTTTCAGAGTATAAGGTTAAGTATATTAAAAATTAAGCCAGTAAGATTTAATTAATAAAGCAAATAAAACTTAACTCACTGTTAGAAGAAAAATTCGTGGTAGGACAAACTGTACCTGAACCATTTAGTTCTAACACTTACAATCCTTCAAGATGCTGTAAGGATTCTTTGAGCACCTCTTTAGATTCTACCAGCAAAACTTTGTAGGATGGTTCCTGAACTATCACTTGTTAACTTTTGGAAGCAACAAATGCTTTCAAAATATAGCAATCACATGAATAAATTTTCTCTAATATATTTCACTTTTTCTTGAACTTTATATCAGTTCTGATGAGCTGTACTGTTAAGTCAACTAAAAGTTGGACTATAAGGTCTGGGGAAAGAACAGTACAAGCTTAATCTGCTCCCAGCTTTCCTGATTTTTCAGATCTGTTGCACATAACACCTCTGTGGTTCTGCTGACGTCTTTGCCTGAACTTTGTGGTGTGCTTTTTATATACTTTGTTATAGCTCAACACAATAGAGGTTTGGTTTGTTTAAAATTGAGTGTACAATTAACTGTTCTGTCCAACAAGATAAACGATACTGATTAACTATTTCTTTCTGGGTAAAGATAAATCCCTATAAACCATTCCTGATTCTTTGTGCCACATAATACATCAGCCTGAATATCCAGAGAAAATAGAGCAAGCAATCATGTCCACTTTTCCACTTTCCTTTTTTTTTTTTAGTGAAAAATCTGGTAAGTGAATTAGAGTCTACTTTTTCAAACTCAATCTTTTTAGGATATTATTTCACTAGGCAGAGTCTGTGCTATTAGGGAACGAAGGGACAAATGTATTGGCAACAACCCAGCTTGCCAGACTGGTCTTAATAAGAATTTCTGTGCTTGTTATCCTGATTCAATGCTACAAGTGCACGTTTTCTACCCAGAAGTCTATAGATCCCTACAGCTTATTGCTTTTGTGTCACCATAGAAAATCTATGAAGATGGAAGCTGTATATCTTCCTGCAGAGTCTCTATTTGGAATACGTGCAAACAAATAAGATCTTTGGAAAATTACAAGCTCCATTGCAAACATTTTCTACTGCAAAACTCTTCTGCCTTACTGCCATTTGATTTTTCTTTTTGACAAAGCAGTGGTTCGGGTGTAGTGCTTATTTCCTTTGTGAACTGATGAACAATATATGTGGTTTTGTATTGCCCTGTGTAAATCAAATCATCACAACACTAATGAAATCCTAGAGCACTGTTCCCTCCTCTCGCTGTGACTCCTTTTTTCCTGTGTGCTCAATTTTTATAGTGTAGAATTACAGGATGTGAAATATGAAGCAGATATGCAGCATAGAGCAAGTTTTGGTATCCCTCAACACAGAGGCTGATACAGAGCTTGTACTCCTTGACCTGTAAGTCTCAAAAACTTGCTATGCACTGTTTCATTTCTCTCTATTTTATGCCATTGATATTCATGACAAGGAACCTCCAATGGAAAACCCCATCATTTATCTTCTCTTCCTTTTTTTTTTTTTTTCTGCATCAGGACCAAATGGGATTTTTCTCTAAGTTAAAAAAAGTATGAATATATTTTTTATTTTTGCCATTGATTTTTATTTTGCCATTGATTTCAAGGGAGATAAGGCCTTAAACTGAATCCACCACTGGCCTGAGACTTCTGAGTTATAATACACGCCCTCAAGCAGACCAAGGGTCAAACACACTCCTGTGCAGTGGCTTAGCACAAACCTTATGGCGTAAGTGCCTCATAAATCTTGAGAAGATTAATTTTCTTTTTATGGGGATAAATTTTACCTAACTCAAGGTACACCTTGTAGTGAGTGTAGCTGTCTGGAAAGGTCTTTGGACTTTAGTTACAGTTAAGTTGAGAATGGTGCAGGTACAGATATTGCAATCCAGTCTTTGTTATTCAGTGATCACAACACTGCTTTGTTAAAGAAGTTCAAAAGAAACAGCTGTGACTTGCTGGACTAGACATGAGATGTTGCTAGTGCAGATGTGCCATTGTTTGTGTGAGTCTGAGGTGAGTCACTTAGCTTCTGTAGGTATGAAAATGGACAATAATATGCATAAAAATATTTATGCCTTGTATGGCAGCAGGTAGAGTAATATTAGTCATTAATTATTATTAATTAATGCACCTGCAGCTTTATAAAATGTAAGTAACACACAAAACCAGCTCCTATGGAGTTTTTTCCTAAAGGCATAGAAAGGCACCTCTACATAGGATGAATTCTATTTTCTCCATGTCAGCTGTTTTAACCTTAAAGCTCTGGAATTCAAGCTATGTTTATGGTTTACAACTGATCACAATCTGTATGATTTTATATCCTTAGCTATGCAAACTTAATTCTGGTCCTACCTTTCTAGAGAAACTGCTTGTGGAAGCAAGATTTAAAATTTGTTTTGAATTAGTATTTAAACTTAAGATTAAAATTTGCACTAATGAATTGCAGATGCACACTTTTACTTAGTAGCTGGATATGGCAGGATCACCAAACTGGCTGGAATAAATAAATTTTAAAAACCCCAACAGACAAATACTTCAGAAAACAGACATTACTTGCCTGGATCTTGCAGACAATTTAGAAGAAAAAGATATTTTCATGGTTTTTCTTACCCTCCCCTATTACCTGTGGTGTTTTTGTTGTTTGTTTGTTTGTGACTGGATTTTACATTCAAACTAATCTCAGATTATAGAGCCACAGGCTCAGTAAAGTTAGAATAAAACAAGTAGGGTCACCTAGAGCAGGTTACCCAGCATGATGCCTATGTATCAGTTTTCAATATCCAAAATCTGTTCGAGTGCCTCTGAATACCAATATAACCATCTTGTATATAACTCACTCTAACATCCATGTAGTCTGCAAACTCACTGCAGATGTGCTCTGCCCCATTTCCCAGGACATTAAGGAAGAAGTTAAATGGTGAGGCCACGGTATCAGCCTCTGAGATCCATCACGAGTGACTGGCTACCAGCTGGACTTTCTGTGGCTGATGACACTTCTCTGGGCTCTGGGAGTCAGCCAGTTTTTCAATCCATCTCCCCATTACTGCATCCAGTTCTGGGCCCCTCAGTTCAGGAAGGACGTTGAGACACTGGAGCGTGTCCAGAGGAGGGCAACAAGGCTAGTGAAGGGCTTGGAACACAAGCCCTACGAGGAATGTTTGAGGGAGCTGGGGTTGTTTAGCCTGGAGAAAAGGAGACTCAGAGGTGATCTTATCATTCTCTACAACTTCCTGAAAGGTGGTTGTAGTCAAGTGGGGGTTGGTCTCTTTTTCCAGGCAGCAACTGACAGAACAAGACAGTCTTAAGCTGCATCAGGGAAAGTATAGGTTGGATATTAGGAAAAAGTTTATTACAGAAAGAGTGATAAAATATTGGAATGGTCTGCCTGGGGATGTGGTGGAGTCACCATCCCTGGACGTGTTTAAAAAGAGATTGGACGTGGCGCTCAGTGCCATGGTTTAGTTTAGTTGAGGTGTTGGGGCATGGGTTGGACTCGATGATCCTGAAGGTCTTTTCCAACCTGGTGATTCTGTGATTCTGTTACTTACCTAATCTATATTTAAACTATTTATCTGGCAGTATGTTGTGTGAGAGAGTGCCTAAAGCCTTGCTAAAGTCAGGTAAACACCATCCATTGCTCTCCTGTCATCCACCAAGCTAGTCAGGCTATCAGCTTGGTCAGGCATGATGTGCCCTTTGGAAACTCATCCTGACTGCTCCTGATAACCTTCATATCCTTCCTGTGTCTGAAAAAGGATTCCAGAATTATTTGCTTCACCAGATTCACAGGGATGGAGGTGAGGCTGAACAACTTGTAGTTCTTTAGATCCTCCTTCTTTCTCTTTGTGAAGACAGAGATGACATTTATTTCTTCCATTCCTCAGGAAGCTCTTCCAATTGCCATAACCTTTCAGAGAAAATCAAGCAAGGCCATCAACCAGCTTTCTCAGCTCTCATGGCTGGATCTCATCAGATCCCATGGACTTGTGTTTCTTTAAGTGTTTCCTAACCTCGCCCTCCTCAAGTGAGGGCAAATCTTTCTTGCTCCAAAAATAAGTCCATTTAAAGCAAGATATCAGCATCCTGCCGTCAGTATTAAGGCCTGTGATTTTAATCTAATGGGGAATTTTGGTTTTCTTTTTTTCCCATCAGAGTGATCCTGGAAGGTGCTGAGCATCCAAAACTGCACTGGCAGTTTCTTGGCCTCTGAGTCCTCTATAGCATTTCACAGGATCAACCTCTCCAGAATCACTTATGAGTTTCATGTGTAAACTTGAGGAATGAATCTTGGAGATATGGCATACAAACATTTTGTTTGTTATTTTAGGCCACTTTGTACTTGATCTGATCTTCAAGGTCAGTGTTCTTGTCCCTTTTTTAAGATAAACAAGTTTGTATCTTTCTTTGGCCAGGACATCACATCTCAAAAGTATGTGTGACAGAGCTGCAGTTTACGTTTCCTCTGCTCCAACAGTTGGTTCTGACAGCTGCTAGGAAAGGAGCAGAGTGTTGTTCCCTGCCTGGATTTATGACTGTGCCTTCATCGTTTCTGTAATTCCTTGTTGCAGCAATGTCCTGGGAAAGTTTTTCTTTGGCATGGGTAGGTGATGACCCAGTGGTCACACCAATGCGAGAATATGGTGATGTTCATGTACCGTTAGCAGGGTTTGAAAGCTGTTGTCTTCCCTCCACACAGGGTTTGTGCTCTTTACCAAGAACCTTCACCCTGAGGGACATTCTTTAGCTATTCCCAAATATCCACACCAGGCCTTTAACAGAAAGAATTAGTGTCAGTTAATCGGGCAATTTGCATATGTCTCAATATATTTATATTGCAGTTTTTGTTTGTGATCTTTTTGTGGATTATTTTGTTAAGCTTTTCTTGTTTTTCAGTCCACAGATTATCACTTTCTCGAGTTTTCCATTGTTTGGTTTGCAGGACCAAAAAGTTAAGCTAAAATCTTGGTCAGTAAAGTGAATTTCTGGTGGGAAATGCAAAATTGTAGAAATTCCCCAAATGACAAAAAAATCTGCAAAAGTTCACATTTCATTGTGATTTGTTTTTTCAACGTGGTATTGTATGTAATATAATATTATTTAAAAGAGTGGTTGCATAAAAGCAATCAAAACTGCAAAGCTCAATCTATGTGCTTTTTTTGGGACGGCCAGATAGGGATGCCAAGCCATAAAAAACTGCAATGTTTCATTTGAAATTTTTGTGCTGTTGGAATTTTATTAGAATTGACATGTTAATTTTAGTGTTTTATCCCAGGGAAACTGATCCTTTTTAAAACTGCCATTATTGTATTATCATTATCAGCATTTACAGAGGTTTTTGCATTATTTTTCTGTGTTCTGATAGGTGAGCAAGAAAATTTAGAAAAAATTGTCTGTATTTACAAGGAGTTTCATCCTGACTCTGTAGCCTGTCCTTTCCCACTTCTCCCAGCTTTTAAAAGAAATTCTAGGTATGTTACCAGAGGTCTTTTCTCTGGAACACTCTGCTGGGAAGAGCTGGCAATCTAAACAAAAGAGAGAAGGAAGGGCAGAAATGTTAATGTCACCATTTTGCTAATGGAGTTATGACAAACACACTGAAGTCACCCATTAACCCTGGGACAGAGCCAGAAACTGAACCCTGTGACCCAGTCCCTGGGTGTAGCACAATAATATCTTCTTGTACTAAGGGGCTTTACCATAGGTGGCAGCAAGTGAGAGGCAGTAAAAATGGAACAATTGGCTGTTTATTTCCTTGTGATGGTTTACATCTTTCACCTGCAGCACCAGCACTGAAATATACTTAAATTCACGACATTGAATAAAGCCGTTGTCTCAGACACAGTCTCTTAACCATTTAGAAACATTTAGTTTCATTATTAAGACCTTTACATGACATGACACCGTTTTTTTAAACTCCATAAATATTTCTGGTCCTGGTCTGAGACAAGTAGTTAATGAAATGCTGGCCCCTACATCAAACTGTAAATAGGTTTATTTCTCTAGAACAGAACGATGCCATTGTAGTGAACCAAAGGAACTTCCTTTTATTATTTGTAAACTGCAGGAGGCTAAACAATCTATTGCATTATAAACAGCACTCTCACACACAGATATTCACATACACTGCAAAAGAATTCATGCTTTGTCTGGATGAAAATGAAGTCCCAGAGGTAATTTCTGGACTGTGTGGGAAATAATGCCTCCTGCAGAAAATTTATAGCTATGATTGTTTAATTGAAATGAAAAATATAGTTGTTTTTTTTTTTAAACAAAAGCATTCAATTGTTTCATGTTTTTCAGCTGACTCCTACCACTGTCAATTTATAGAAGTTATAAATCCCGGACAGAGTCTCAGGTCACTTCACAGGAACTAGTTTGACTAATTTCAATGTATTGTTTTGGTCACATCATAAGATTATGAATTGAATATGCATTTATTTTGGACTTATTGCTGGCCTACACTGAAAATAATAGAGTTTTTACTAAAATTCATAAAATGTCATTTGGGAACAGCATTAGTAAATACAAGGAATGTTTCTTTCAATGTGTGACTGACAGTAAAGGTTGCCTGAGAAACAGCAGATTATTTGTTTTGAGAAGGGTGTTTTCCACCTGTATTGAGATGAAACTAAATGTTAGAGGTGTGACAACCAAACAGGCAAAAGCCTGTCACTGCAGATCCCGAGGCATCCATTCAGTTCTTGTCCTGGGCTGATACTGGCAGCCTCCTCACATGACCCTGCTGTGGCTGGGCTGGAGGCTTCAAATTGATCGGACATGACAATAGTTACGAGGCCCTCGCATGCCTTTCCCCACAGGAACTGCCCTTGGCACACTCAGCCTAATGAGTTTTCTCATCTGTTGGGATGAATTTACAGTACAGATAAGCATAGTGTTCATCTGCATGGAAAAGGGGCAACTCTGCAACGAAATTCAAGTTTCTACTTATTCTCGTGAATCAGAAATGAGCATCACTTTTTGTCCTGAAACGTGTGATTTCCCAACCTGACTGCAAGAAGGAT
>VZTJ01002639.1:437505-510886 GCA_013397795.1 Orthonyx spaldingii | reverse complement strand
AAAGAATCCTTTATGACATGTCTTTTTTTTCTGCGTATCTCAGAGTCCTTTGCACACTTTCAGCGAGGTATATTAAACCCCACAGTCTTACCTTTACTGTCCTTCCCCTTTCCAGCTGTTCTTGCCTTCTGAGATCTCTGATCCTGTTCCTTTGGAGTTTGGGGGGATTATCAGCAGGTGCACAATTTCCCTTTTGCTTTAGTTTCTGTGTCAGTAAAAGGAGCATAAACGCAGCTTGCCTGTTCCACAGCAGCTGTGAGCTGGGTGCATGCTAATGTCAGACAAGGGTAGGTTAGTCATTGTTATTTCTTTGGCTTAATTGATAATAGGAACAATTGAAGGTGAGGATAAAATTTGACCCTTTGAACTTATGTAGATTTGAGAGGCTGTATTGTTTTCATCTACTGACTCTTTGTGATGAGGTGAATTTTATTCCTCTGGAGAAAAAAATTAATCCCAGCAGTAACACTGAAGAAAACTCCTGTGATATGCAGGGGAAAAAAAGTCATGTATGCCCTTTAGATCCTCGGCCCCTTTCTCCTCAAGTCTGAATCCACTTTTCCTTTATGTAAGACTACCATTAAACAATGAAAAGCTCAAGAAACCTGTGGTCTTGCAGTCACCAATTAAGGGATGTTGGTAGTCAGAGAGAAGCACTAAATTGCTTGCCGAGTGATAAGCCAAAGCTATTGCTCACTGCATGGGTTTTGGACCAGACAAGGAGCTTCTGTTAACTCTGTGCTTGCAGAGATTCCTCATAGTATGGCTTTTTAAAGGCATTTAAATCCCTTACTGTTAACCAGTGATGCCCAGAGCAGCTTTTTTTGTTGGGCTGTGAGGAGAGCTGAGAACTGTAGATGAACGATGCAGATACAACCAGGTATTTCCCTGCAAAATATCTACTCATCTATAGCTATTCAACTTCTCCTGTTTAGTTTAAACTAATAATTTATAGATAACCATCAGGCATTTTTCAGCAAACCCCTCACTGAAACAATTGCATGTTTCATAGTTTCCAAAAGCTTCCACAAAAGTCAGTAGATTTATGATTTAAAGAAAAACACCCTATCACATTCAACAGCTTGTAAAAACAAACTTCCTCCCAAGTTAGATGTTCCCTGATCACAGTGCAATCTTTTCACAGGGCAATTACTGGATAGGAACTTTGTAAATGTTTAGTTTCTTGTTGGTTTCTTGTTGTCTCAGTGAAGCCTCCATGCTGAGCGTGTACTTCTGTTTGCTCTTGTGGTGCACTTGAGCTGCGCTTGCTCACAGCACTAAATGCAGGTCACTGCAAACAGCTTGTGAAAAAAGCTGACTTTTAGCAAAGAGGAAACAATCTTCAGCCCTTGAAAACATAGGAACTTCTGTAGAAATTCATCATCACTTCTCCAGTGACTCACCAGTCCTTTTGGGGCTGGTCTGTGCTTTTGAGAACTGGTGCTGCCCTCATGGAGTCACAGTTCTTCCCACATGGCACTCTTGGGCTACAGAAAAGGAACTGTGAGCAGATCTGGAAAAGGGGCAGGTTTTTTTCTCCTCAGGCAGCAAATGCAGTCTTCCAGATAGGAGTATTGCCATGATACTTTTGTTTTTTTACTTGATGACTGAAAATGATGTGAGGAAAATACAGCACTAGAGCCAACCCTGTGTCTGGTTAAAGTTAAGGTGTAAAGTTAATAGGGTCTTCATCATCTTCTGGCTCTTCATTATTAAAAAAAAAAAAAAAATAAAGAAAGGAAAAACATGTGATCTTTTATTTACTTAGCTAGTCTCCATTTTCCTAATGCATGTATTTCTCAGTTATGACTCCAATGTTTCACTGCCTGTTAGGGAACTGAGTCTGCTTCAGTCAAAATATGGCAGCAACGTTTGAACTTGCTCATATGGATTGGCTAAAAATAACAGTGAAATCAAAAATGCTTTCAGTTGCTCAGCAAACCATAGCCCATATAATGCTGCATATTACTTAGGAATATAACCACAGGAAAATCAGGAAGTTGGGAGATTTCTCAGAAAACATAACTGGACTCCATTTAACTTATTCTCTGAGGTACCTTTAAAAATTCAGTTATGTAATAAATGTGGTCAGGAATTATTTGTTGAAATGGTTTATATGTGTGTTGGAAAGTGGCACTTCATCAGAACCACAACCTTTTTTCTTTTTCTGAAATATTATTCTAGTTTCAATAAAACTTTCAACAAGACAGATATTTTAAGTCCAAGGCAGAATTTGGTGGGACTAGAACTGGGGCTAGTAGCTGGGGATGTCTGTCTGGGAAGAGTTGCTAGTCCAGAAAATGTGATAACAGAAACTAATGCACGTGGCCCGTAATTTGTATTTAACTGGAAATAAAAAGACAATTAAAAGACAATAACTGGAAATTAAAAGCAACGGGAAGACATAAGTAATGGAACTGGTTTCCATTGAAATAGCAAAAGTAGCAATTGAAATAGCAAAAATACTCATCTGATAAGGCACAGATCCTCATTTGGTTAACACAAAGCTTCATGAACTTCTGTTTGTGACAGGGACCATGTGTGTGTTTGCCTCTAATTACGGAGAGGGAAAGGGAGACACTGGCAGACCAATTCCATTCTTGTATTTTTAAAAAGTCTTTTAAATTCTTGTTTTCATCTTGCTGCCACATGGTATCAGGTTTTGAGCTTAAGGTGAGATGGAAAAATAAAACCGTTCCCTTCACAAATTTATTTGTAAACTCAGGCTTTATATAAGCATTGAATTATTTGCCCAAATGGCAGCTAAGTCATACCATCTAAATTTTGTGCATTTTCATGGAGTTGCATTCCTAGTTATAATGACATTTCTCAATTTACCATAGCCCAGGAACAGGGAAAATGTGACAAAGACCCGATGTGAGAGACATAAATTATCAACATAAGAATCCTATAATGCTTAGAATGATCTTCATCACCAAAAGATTCTTTAGTTTCTCTTTTCTGTCTATTTCTGATCTGAAACATCTGCAAAATTTTAAAAAAGTAATGCATCATATTTTCACCAGGGAATCTGTGAAAACCTTGCAAGGCACAATTATAAGTGCAGTAAGGCACTTTTTGTTCCTTTAAAATAATAGACAGAATTAAGAACATGTTATTTATTGCACAGTGCTAGAATTTAATAAAAACAACTTGGTGCTCTTAAAAAAAGAAAAATGATATTTGGAAAAGTTATGTTACAGTGGGTCACAGTGAACATAATCGTCATCACTAAATCAAAGATGACTCTAAAATTAAATCTCAGGTCCATCAATTTTAGGCTTCTGAGAGAACATAATTTAAATTTTAAGAGAGTAATAGAAAATGGCAGTTTGTTTGTTCTGTAGTCTCAAAAAGCAGTAATCTCCAGAGAAGTGAGGAACTTGAGAACTAGATAGCCTATTCTGATAGTGATATATTAAATGGAGTACTTATTTTCAAACTGATGCAGGAAAATATGAAGATTTACAATTAATTAACCTAAAATAGTTACAGGTGCATCCCATCTGCTAAGTGGCTTGTCATTCACATCCTGCAACACTAAACAGTTTTAGCACCTAAAATACTAACAGAATGAAATGTTGCCTGGGAAGATGTGCCAATAAACATTTCTAGAAATGGTTATTGGACAAAGAGAATTGGCGTCTTTAGTAAAATTAAGTAACTAGTAATGAACTCTCATTTTTCCTGTTGCCTTCGAATACATGGTGATTCTGACAGGACACAAAGGAGCCCATTCCTTCTGACATGATTTAGGGGAGGGCAGCTCCAGTGAAATGTCCTAGCTATAGCAGTTTTAGCTGACAGAAGGAAAAATAAGATTTTAACAAGTCTTAATTTAACTTAGTTGTGTCCATAAAACACCCAGTGCCACGATCATAGACATGCTGTTAATTCCTTCTGACTTCACCATGCTCTCAACTACCGAAATCTGGCATTAAACCCCTGACACAATTCCTGCTAAGCCTTGGAAGTTGGAATTTGATGGTACTTTTTCTAAACTTTCAACCGCACTTCCAAAATACCAAGGCTTTGAACTGGCTTTACTGTTCCTTACTTTGGCCATCTGAAAGTTAGGCCTCAGTCTAAACTGGGTGTTTGTCCATGCTTTCAACTTTGTCAAAAGACCAGAGAGAAGGAAAAAACCCAAAACCTATCAAAGAGCAATTTGCACATGTTATTTTGGAGATGTGTTTTAGGGATGGGGTTAATTTCTCCATCTTGCACTATTAGTTACACAAGTGGCCTAAATTAGTTGTAGGGCTCCACATTGAAGAGATGTGCTCCTCCCGAGGATGTACTACTTGAAATCCCAGAAAGACTTCCTTGTAGTGTAGAATGAGCACAGCAACTGCAGTCTGGATGGGTACCTGAAAAGTCCAGCTCTGGAAAACCTGTGGTGAGACTGAGTTGCTCTGATTATTGCTGCTTTTTATACATCACCACTTTTGATGATCACAACCACAACAAGCTATCTTCTTGTGTCTTTTAGGAGAAACGTAATCACTGTGTAAGGAATTACAGCTCTCTGAGAAGGCAGTTTCTCTACTGTTCTGAGGATCAAAATGAATATTTTAATGAAAATGAAATTTTCATTCTTAAATGAAAGCAGAGTCTGAGCATCAGGGGTGTTGGGCCATGTGTCCTGTTACTTGACCAGTGTGAATTCCTTCTGCCTGATTGCTGCCTGTGATGGCCACAGTTAAACTGGCAAGTCCTGAGAATGCTCAGGAGAGGTGAAGGTATGGATTCACTAATTACCTGGCTTCCTTAGGAATCTTTAACCTTCCTCAGCTACTTTTTAGTTTTGATTAAATTCATGCCTACTTTAATAGCACTTGAAATGGATGTATCGCTTTGGATGTTTTGTACTTTTGAAGGAGATGGGAGTTGGGGAAGGCAAAGACATTCCTAAGGGGAAAAGGTGATTTACACAGTGGTTTACCAGCCACCTAATTGACGGTGGTAGCACTCAGCACTGAGAAGAAAAGACATTTAACCATGCATTAACATATGGTGCTACTAATCCTATTTCAGAACTTACTGGTCTGAGCTGCAGCTGCTTATTTTTAAATGTCTTTGGTTGGTTGGTTTTTGTATGTTGCAGAACCCTTCCTGTTGACATGAGGAAAGGGATGTGTTTGAGAGAAATGTCCAGCAAGAGAGAATCATCAAGGCACCACATCTGGAGCTCAGAGACCTGCGCTCAATTTTCATCTCTGACAAGCTGTCTGGACTCAGTGTGAGCAATTCGCTTCTCTTGGATTGCATCTGCAGTTAGAAAATGAGCCCTCTCCTGAGCAGAGGTGTTGAAAGACTACATTAATCTTTGTGGGGTGCTCAGACATGGCACACCAAGTACCTGGATAGAGAGCTGACAGCCAGGACTAGGCAAATGACTGATTGCTTTCTTTCAGCTCAGGCTTTTTTGGATTGCTTTGTGACCTGTTATGTGGGAAGACACCAAGATACATGTGTTAACTATTAAGTATGTGACTGTAAAATATAGAGTTTTCTGTGACAGAGCCATGCTAGAATGATAAAGAGAAGCTTCATTTTTCTGCTCTATTGCTTTTCTTCACACAGCAGGGTAAAGGCTGGTTACATGAAGATTTGAACAATTTTGTGCAAAGGCAAATGGGAAGAAAACTCTGAAGAATGCTATCAAGAGTAGCTTTCCAGAATGTGAACTCTCACAAATAAAATTAATTGTGGGATATAACAAAACATGAATTTCCACATAAAATACCTGATCCAGCCTGCTTACAAAGATTTGAGTTGCACTAGGACTGATCTGAGTATCACTTGCCTTTCAAGGAAATCTATTGTGCACATTTTCTTGACTAAGTGCCCACAGTGTCTCTGTATTTTTGCCATATGATAGCATAAGAGTTGTTTAATTAAGGACTTGGCGTTCCTGTTCTTCAGAAAAAAAAAGTCCCTGGGTTTAGGGCAATACATAATCACGCTCCTGAAAAGTCATTGTGTTTTTTAAAAGGCAAATGGTAACAAAACTAAAGAACCCAAAAAATGCCTGGACTACCAGTTCTGGAGGTGAATTCTCACAGAACCTTTGCTACAACATAGGAAAACTGAAATATCATTTTTGTGCTAAATATTAACATCAGTACCACAGTTTGTGTTACTCTGAGATGTTGACAGTGTGAATCCAGAGGTAAGTGATATATGTGTTTCAGCCATTTGGGCTTTTGACCTTTCCAATATTTGTTTGCTGTTTCATTCTCTCACCTATAACCCGGAGATTTATGGCAGAGCAAACTTATTAATCCTAACAACCATATTTTCATTTGGAAGCTGGACCGACTGTAAATAAACATCAAAAGAACTCCTTGGCTTTCAGGGAACACCTGTGAAAAGAGAAGGTTCACGCATCACACGACATTGCTGGAGTGAAACACGTTTATTGTGCTGCAGTTATCACGGGGAACCTGGCAGGGCTCCTCACACTCTTGGGAGCTGAAGACAAACCTCTTCAAGGGTTTTCTTTTTGTGTGTGTGTTCTTGGCATGCTTTTCAGTAAGGTCCTCATCTTTTTTATTAATCAAAAGCAAGTTTTAGAGCTGGGTCTACAGCTCCTCCAAAGACAAAGAGTCTTTACAAAGTTGACTGGAGCTAATTCTGGTGAATAAGCTTCATGCTGTGGAGTCAAGCCAAAGCCCATTAAAGTCAACTGTGATCTTTCCACTGACTTCTGTGGTTTTTGCCTCACATCCTTGGGGCAAAATGCTGACACTGTGAGTCACATGAATATATTTTGCCCCACAATTAATTAAAATTAATTGGATTAATGAAACTACTCATGAGATCAAAATGGTAATCAATATGAGAGTGATGGATCTGCAGTGAATGTTGTCATCACCACTACATAGTGCGCATTTTGCATTTATTCCTTGACTTTTGTGTTATTTTATGATCAAGAAATAATAGTTTTATTTTGTGATTATCCTGCTTGCTTGCATTTGCAGTGACCATTTTTATAATGTTTATGCACCAATTTCTGAGGTTTAGTTCAAGATGAAAAGCTATATATTTTTTAATTTCCAGCAGTTTTAGTGAAGAAGGAAATTGTGTGGTATTGCAAAAATGTATAAAATTTAAGGCACTAGAAATACAAGCATAATATTGAAGTAAGTGGTCTGAGCTTCAAAAACAGCAGACAATAATATAAATTTTTGTATCTGAAATGCATTTTTAAAAAATGGTCCTTTTTTTCATGAAGATTAATTGTCTTGTCAAGAAAGACCTTCAGATTTGACAAGCCATGTTCCATTTATGTGTAGTATTTCTAGGTGCCAGACCCCACTCTCACAGGAACAAAAGTTGATTCTCTTTGATGCCAGCAATATAAGTACTCATCCACCTCTAAAACTATACCAAATTCTTTTTCCCTAATTATGCTGTTTATAATCAAACAGCTTAATTCAACATCAGCTGTGAAGAAATTCACTGGGGATCACCACTCACACTCCAAATGTTATCCCAAGGGAAGCGTATGTTTTTACGGAGTGCTTAGGAATGGCTTCCTAGGCAGAGGGGATTATCCCGCTGCTCCAGTGCTCCAAGTCACCCCGCTGGCTTCCACGGCCCTCCTACACTTTTCCTTTGCAGTGGAGGTGATTCCAGCACACAACAGCATTCCCAAGCTTGCTCAGGTCCAGGTGCTTTCCGCAAGGCTGGTGTGAATTGACTCCGGTGGAGGTGGCACGCGTCTCTGGGAAAATTTGAACAACCCCATGCTCTTCCCACGCTCACATTTTCTATATCATCCACACTGCACTGACACTTTCTGGGAGCTGCCTAGACCTGCCTGCTAGAGATTGCCATCCAGTGAGTGTGAGCGCAGCATCCAGCATCCAGGAATAATATTTGATGATATCCAATTCTGGTTATAAACAATTTGCCACAAAACCAAAAAGTACCGACTGTTCTCAGAACTTTTTTTTTTTCTTCCTGCAAATTCATGCTTCCTTAATCTTCCTAGGTTTTTTTATCAGTTTGTTTTTCAAGCATTTGTTCAATTTATGAGTTTATTAATTTTCCAAGAACTATTGCTAGTAACATGATTTGCCTGTGCTTTTCCCACAGGAAATGAAATCAAGACTGGTGAATGATGCCAGTTGCCAAA
The DNA here is from genome assembly GCA_013397795.1 of Orthonyx spaldingii. Lineage (NCBI taxonomy): Eukaryota > Metazoa > Chordata > Aves > Passeriformes > Orthonychidae > Orthonyx > Orthonyx spaldingii. The sequence continues at coordinate 502,740 of VZTJ01002639.1, read as the reverse complement.
ACTTTATTAACAGCATAAAAATGCTTTTTGGAGAAAAGTTGAGGTTTTCCACCTGTGTTCTCAGTCCTGAAGACAGTTTTCTGTGAGGACTTGGGCAAATCTCCTCCCAGCACTCCACCTCCGTGTAGCATGGGGATAATGTGTTATCCAGCCTAGAAAAAACACATTTGAAAGTACAATTAGAAAGCTTTATAATAGGGATGAAAACTGTTCTAACTGAGCCAGATCTTGCAGCCTCGAGGTTTCTACAAATTAGCTTTTGATATCCGGTTCGTGATTCTCAATAGCTTTAAAAAAATAAGTTAGAAGAATAAAGCCAAACAGAATCCTTCACTCACTTGTCACTTGGACAATAACTATTTTCAGTCAGAGTTTGCTTATGTGCATGCTGAGCAAAAACTATTATTTATTTATCCCTATAGGGGTAAAACTTTTTTTGGTGTAATCTGTGAGAGTGTCTGTTCTGACATCCACTGGATTGGATAGGTTGGATAGAGTTGTACAAGAAGAGAAAAAAAAAGGCAAGCAAACCCCAAACTTAAATACCACATTACTCAATGGAAATTTGCTTTCAAGTGTTTTCAGGGTTACCCGTGTAGAGAGAATGGCAGTGGTTTATTCCAGCTCCACAGTACAAAATGTCTCCTTTTACCCAGATATTGCTAAGAAAAATCATCTTTCTTTTATAAAACATGTTTGTTCTACTGTGGGTTCTTTTGGGTTTCGAGGTTTTTTTTTTGCTTAGAGTTATCCTTTATAGAATTAATATTGGTCTCCTGATACATGTGAAAAAACAGTTATGTTCTGTCTTCTGGAGTTTGTGCCTTGAGTCACAAATCCAGGGAGAGGGCAGGGATGGTTACCATCCAACACAGCAGTGGCGTGGTTTGAAGCTTTGAGAGTGGTAATGGATGGATAAGGGCCTCACAGTGATAGGACAGCGTTTTCAGAAAACTCCTCAACAGCAGTGTACTGGCTTTATTAAGATAAACTAAAGGACATATTAATTGGAACCATGTGTATCCATGACAAAATAAAAGGAAAAAATGTTTGAAGGAGAGATAGAATCAAATGGGAAGATTGGGTCTAACACGTACTTAATGTGATGCTGACAAGCCTGAGCAAATTCACTGGGACTTGAAGTATAATCCAAACCAGCTTTAAGCGAGGTTCTGAAATTGAAAACTATAAAGCGTATCTTATAGACTGATACAAAAACTGATGTCTCTTTGAAGGTTTGGCATTAAGCCATCCAAGTACTGAATTTACAGCAGATGGTGAGAGTGTTGTAACTCTCAATCTGCTAGAGGTAATATAAAAACATTAAAATATACTAATACTAATCTTAAAAACAATGTTGAAGGTGATACTTTTTCTTCCTGACACCACTAGTAACGGAAAATACTCATGCAAGTGCTGATCTTTCCTTCCACCAGAAAGCTTTTCTTGTCTCTACTAGATTGACTCACAAAGTGTCTTTTTATAACAGGTTATTTTGATTGCATTTTTTGCATGTGAAACCTTCTTCTGTAAAATATGTGTGGACCTGCATTCCCAGTTTATTATACTCCTGCTGCTGTTCCTAGTGGGTCTGTAATGTTTACAGGGTGAAAAGAAGAGGGGACATTTTTGTAGTACTGTATTCTTTGTGTGATTTGACAGAGAATTAGGGAAGGCTAATTTGGGTGTGGAAGTTGTGCATGACTGGCCTGAGAGAACATGCTGTTATTACATCTACAGGGAGGAAGCAGGGAGAAAATCCTTGGAGCTCTATATAAGCAAAGTCAGGATTTTGACGGCAGTGTGTGGAAATTCACATTTGCTCTCCACCAGAAATTTCTTTCTCCTACAAGTTTTGGAAAAAAGCCATGCAGGAAGTAATATTTTTTCCATACCAGTGGATCCCAAAACACCTTATAAAAGCATACTTCTGTAGCAAAACAAATATGCCTCTGTATGGGCTGCAGCATAAACCACCCAGATAACCACTGCAGAGTAGACTTGCAGACACAAGAATATTTTCCTCTCCCAGACTTTTTTATCCTTATTAAAACAGCCTACATTATCAACGTACCACAGACATAACCAGAATTGTTGAGGTTTGCCAATTAATTTTATTAGAATAACTTAAGGAGGTAACATCAGATTTACCCGTCTGGGTTGTACACAGTGATGTCTGGAGCAGTTCAAGCAGTGTCACAGAGAAATGAATCGAGCCCTTTTCCAACAGAGTTGTTTTTTTAGTGAGTTTCACTGTTATAAAATTGAATGACACATTTGTGAATTACGAATTATGGAATTAAGAATTGCAGATCTATGTAGCTCATACTTTAAAGGCTACCTCTACTGTTAAGTTAGAAAGAATCTCCTTGAAAAAACATATTTAAGTCTGACTAATATTTCGTAGGAAGCAGAGACTGTGCCATAGGGGTGGTTTATGTGCAACAGAACCTATTAAGCACCTCATGATGTGGACACAATTCCAATTACACGGACAGAATGTTCTAGATTTACTGGCAAAGTTACTTTTCAGTGTTACAACAAGTGGCCACCAGCATACTTTAAAGCCAAAACAGCATTCAAGTAGTCCCACCCTGGTAATTTTCTAGCCTGGTTTTGGATGCAGTTACTTAGAATTCCACATCCAGTGAAAAAGGCAATAACAACTTGCCTGTTCCTTCTTCCTAGTTCAACAGTATTGTCTTTCTGGAAAACGTATGCTTGTAACTCAAAGCTACATTAAAGGAAAATGGCCAACATAATCATGTTTTTAATCTGAATCATATCTCCTTTTAAGAATGCACTGAAAACCAGTAAATGCTGGTTCATTTTGGTCTCCATGACGCATGCAAGACAGGGCAGAGTTGACCAGCTGCAGTGAACCTACTGCTAAGCTGGGCCAATAGATTGCTCCATACTTGAAGCAGATGTTTCTCTTTTAGACTAATGGAACTCTTGCAGACCATATCCCTTCCCAAGAGAAAACACCAGCACAGTTGAAAGCTGGAAGGATTCATCTCAATAACAGAAGCAAGGTGCCAGAAGCATCAGCCACAGTTTATTAATAAAAATCCATGAACAGAACAGCAATTGCATTTTGTTTTAGTTTGTTTAAAAGAAAACCCACACACACCAACACTTTTTCTTCTGTGCATACCACTCTTAGATGTCGTGTTTCCTTGTCCTATAGCAATAGACTTCTGTGTCAGAGAAGACAAAATACATTTCTTTCACCTCACTGTTATCTGTCAGTCATAAAATGGGAGAGAGGACTGAATTTATGTAACTACTCGTTAAAATTCACATCACAGGTGATAATTGATACTCTGTCTATGTCCTAGGCAAAAACAAGGAGAACTTCATTATATGTTGAGAGTATAGACTGAGTTTGATTTCAGTCATAGCTGGAAGTACCTCTCCTAATGACTGTCCATTCATATTTGTTTGTGTCACTCTAAGAAGAGAGAAGTGCTCATTATATTTCTCCAGAGGATGAATGAAAATGAACAGAGCTGGGCTTCTATATTAGACTTTGAATAACAATTGTTTCCAATTCCTGGAAACATTCTCTTTCCTCTTGGGACTTGTACATCCGTTTTTGTCTAGGTAGTGGTTGCGAGAGCTACTTTGAAAATGATAATTAATGCCAGGGTTTTATATCTTATGCAAAAGTGCCCTGAAACCTGGAGAGTCAAATTTCATAGAAAGGACAGAAAAGACAGGAAATTTGGGAACAGTTTGTGTTGCTCCATTTCTGTTTTCCAGAAGCAGTGGCAAAGAATTGAATCTTTTCTCCCAGACAAAATGTTTTAAATTTCTGCTAAGTCTAGAACAAAAATGTCACTACCTCTATCTCTCTGGGTTTGTTTTTTTGGTTTTGTTTTTTTTTTTTTTTACATTATAACATATTTGGGTTCAAACTTTGCCTGGCTTCTGCAATGCACATTTCTCCCTGGAGAGACACAATGAGGGGAGGTACTAAGAATTTGATTTGTTGGTAAGAAGGCAAGAGTGAGGAAAATTAAGATGCTAGTGTCAGAATACTCCTTTTCAAAGCATTTAGGGAATGTAGAGCACCCAAGAAAACCTCACCACAAAATGCTGCTACTTCCAGCAGCCCAAGTGCTGGGCAGCTTGCTGTTCATTTTTCTTGCTATTCATGTTGAGTTTTGGGGCAGGTAACACTTTTTAGCACTCCAAAGTTCCACTGCACAATGAGCATTACACTGTCACCACCAGCACCAGCTGTAAGCTTTTTTTGCCTTTTTGAAACCTCTGTTACTGATGTCAAGGAAAAGAGTAGGGAAATCAGCAGTTTCCATTATAGTCCAATTGAAAGGGAATGGCAAACAACACCGTATTCACATTTCATTGGCTGCATAGAAGTGTTGGCTTTTAATAACAACTTCTGAAGATTATTTATATAGTCTATTTGGCATTATCCATATCAGTTCATGCCCTTTGTGTATTTTAGATAACATTGTTGTGTTTCCTTTGACTTAACATTTGGTGTGCTGTGAACTTGCCAATAGTGAGAGCGTATTGGGGTTGCCTCTGTCTGATCCCTTCCACAAGCTGTTTATTAAGGAACAACTCATTATTAAAGATTGTAAATTCAGTTTTTACACTGGAGGTCTCTGTAGCTACACTTGCAGGGGCTTTTTGCCTGTGCTTCTTTTGTTTAAAATTATATTGGTTGTTTAAATGCTGAGAAATCTTTCTAGAGTGAAACAAAAGAAGTCAGGCAAAACTCAGCACTTTTCTGACTGATTTTGGGAGACTGTGGAGTGAGTGGACAAACCTGAAATTCCCTAGAGGGTGATCTTGCTCAGTTCTGGGAGTTAGGCTTGGTTTTCTCTAGAAAATTGGCCACCCACATGAGTTGTAATCAGATCCAAACTTCTGCCTGCTATTTTGGAGCAGGATCCACGAACATCCATTTAATACACTAACCAGAGCAGCCTCCTGTGTATCTGTACAATTGAAGAGCTGGGATAGGGTATTAGAGAAAACTATCTGAATCAAAAAATGTGTATAGAAAAAACCTCTGAAGATACAATCTAATTGCAACTAAACACTTGGCAAAAAACATGAATGAATATTGGCTGGATTACTAATGACCTACTGATGCTGATTGCTAATGATTAAAAATGTAAGCATAAGAAAGAAAAGATGCTTTCAGACCCTACAAAATCTAAGTAATAGTTCTATCTGTTTTTTGAGGTTCCTGAGTAGATGAGTAGATAGGATGCAAACTATTAAAGTTCTCCCTGCCTGTCTAATAGCAAATACAAAAAAAAAAAAAAAAAAAAAAGCATCAAGGACAGAAAACAGCTCTTCCGAGAGTACAGGCATCCATCAACCATCATATTGGTCTTTTACCTCATCTGACTCCCCAGTCCTTTGGGAGTCAAGCCCCTGTAAAGGATTAGTACAACCTCCTAAGATTTGTGAGGATTAAGAAAAGTATCATTGTTTTGGGTTTTGGATTTTTTTTCCTCCTTCTGGATCTTAGACTACACATTAATCCAATGGCCAAATCATAACTGTGAGCCTGTGGAACTTTTACTTGTGCTGACAGCAGGGCACATGACATTTTTATTTTTTGTTTTCAGTTTCTAGTGTTAAAAAATATTTTGCAGTGTAGACTTTAATTTGTATTACAAGACAGCCTGCCTCTCCAGAACGAAAACAATATTTGATGCAAAGATTCCTCCTCAGAAAGGCTTCCAAAAATGAAACAAAGGAGGAACAGATTATTCTTTCCAGAATCTGTGTTAAGAAAGGCTCTGAGCCTGTTCCCTCAGAGGGAGTACCCAAGAAGTAATTATCTCTTTTTAGGACCACAGAAGCCATGTAGGGTGCACCTGTGTAATAAAAACCCAAGAATTTCTGATTGTCACCTGTAGCCAAAAAGCAGCCACTGCCAGGCACCACAGGCAGGATATGTCATGTTGGATGCACTTCAGTCATGTGAAATCCCGCCTGCAGTGCTGCATCCAGCTCTGGGGTCCCCAGCAGAGGAAGGACATGGACCTGTTGGAGTGAGTCCAGAGGACACCACCAAGGGATTTGTAGAGTCCAGGAAAGGTGTTTAGTATTTCCTGCAGGCTGGGGGGGATTGTGAACCAACAGTGCTGGTAATTTAAAAAGGAAACACAGATATACAACTCTGACTCTTTTTTCTTGCAAGTACCCTTGGGACAAGGGTTACATTTCAGCCTATTCCCACTGACACATTTCCACAACTTCCTTGCAGCCCTTTATTGGTTGCATCTGGGTTTTCTCGCTTAAACCTTGAAAAGCTCCTGAAAGCATCCTGAAAGCTCAGTTATCCCTTTGCCTGTAGCTTGGAGGCCCCTGTCTCTGCTGTCCCTCCTGTCCTTCCTGTCCTGCATTCCTCCTCTCCTCCTTCAGCTCGTTGCTCATCACCTGCTTTTCCCGTTCCATTTTGCAGTTTCATTATTTCCACTATTTGCTGAACAACTGGCTCCCTTTTCAAAGTTTGCATCAGAAGTCTGTTCTGCTTTGCATTGCTGATATATTGGTTGCTGAGGTCTTTCTGTGAGTGAAATAACAATCCTGTTTGCCCCAAAGAGAATTTAAGTGCTTCATAGCGGAGAAAACTCTCTGCTTTTGTGTATAGCAAACTACCAACTGCTTTTTCAGTTGGTTTTAATAAAAGGCACATAGCACTAGAGGCTGGAGTAAAAATTGTGTGGAGTGGCATGTTTCTGATTTCAGTTAAGTATTGTGAATGTGAATACTCTGTAAGACAAAAAGAGTTAAAATGAGATATGCTCTAGGCTTTTGTGATAATGGAAAGCTGGAAGGAAATTAGTTTGTAGGTTTCAGGACAGAGTTCACATTTATTCACTTCTTAACCACTCCCATTTCCTTCATCCATTCAGCAGATAAAGCCGCTATCTAAATCAATAGCTGTTAGGCTTAAGATACTTCCTATCATAGTTTTGGAACAAAAACATTTTCATTTGTTTCAAACTGGAGTACTTCTTAGCAGTAAAATGTATACATACATATACGCCTCTATATATGCACAAGTACACAAAGATACACAATGGATTAAGACTAAGTGTATAATGTGAAAAATGGAACTGGAAATATTACACTGTATTAATGAATTTTAACATGAAGAAAAAGCACTAACCTCTCTAAAGAATGCTTTTTATGTACTGAACATTTTTTAAAATGAACATTTTACTAGCTTAGCAAAGGGGTGTTTGATTTCTGAGATATTTGGAAGATTTATGCTTTAATGTATACTTACACAAATTTACATTTCTGTTGTCACAGTACTTTAATTCAGTGCTCAGCTTTGTATTTTAAGTGTATCACTCAGATCTGGTTTCAGTTTAGGGTTTCAGCAACTACTGTTGCTGTTCTGCTCTTTAGCAGAATTGTCCTGTGTCTGAGTTAGATGTCAGTTTCTTGCCTTTTCCCTAGAAATTCCCCCAAAAGGTTATGGAGGTGCTGTATGCCCCTTTAATTTTTCTTTCTACTTTGTCTTCATGTCTCAATTCTGGTGGAGAATGTCCAGCTCTCCAGCCAGGATAATGCAGCCCAGTCATCCAGAGTTCTCAGAGTACCCACTTAAGGACACCTCCCTTCTCTGAATGTCACAGTCCTTTCTCCAGAGGTGATGGAGTTTATTTATCTACTAAATTCCAAATTCTCTTCATTCATCATGAACTCATTTCATTTTCTCACACAACTACTATTCTCAGTATTCTGTGTTAATCAGGGATACTTTACCGAGCCATTCCTGCTCTGATTACTTTCTTCATTTGCATTCTAATATCCAAGTGTTATTTTCCTCTTTAGTCTCCATTCCTTTGTCTCACTTTTCATTCCTCTCTGGTTACAGCAGGTTTAACTTAGCAACCAAATCAGGCTCTGAGGTGCAACAAAGTGGTTGCCAAAGATCCAGACTTTCACGTGAGGTGAACAAAGTTTGGTGCCTCAGCAGCAGTGCATTCATGTGCCCTCACCTGGAAAATATCTACCAGAGAGTGAGTCTTCAAGAAGCTGATTTGGTAAAATGAAAGAAATCTCTTTTGGAGCTCCTGCTACCTGTGAATTTTCAAATGTCTCTAACCTGGCCAAATTTGGTGACTTTTCAGACCATGAATAAAAGACCAATATAAAGAGCTGCTCTTCTTCTGTGTCAGGATTGCTCCTCCCATAAGAATGTTCTCTCTTGAGGGGGAAAAGGGTGAGTAAGCTGTTCTTAAAAAGAATAATAAATCTCTTTTTTTTCTGCTGTAGTTTTTAGTAATGATTGGGCAGTTTTGGCTGGAATCTTAAATCTTCCCTTCTATTTAACTGAAACAAAAAATCAATCTGAAGCAGAAAATGAGCCTGGAAACTTTCAACTAGAACAGTTGGTTTAGTCATGTTTTAAGTAATGGGAAACAGTGTTCAGGGAACTTTAATAATATAGGTAATTCCTCTTTTACTTATAACAAGAATTTTAGTGTGGAATATGTGTGTGTGTTTCATTAAATACACTAAGCTGAAGTCCTCACTGTTCTTACTATGTAATGAGTATTGTATATATAAATGTAAGAAATGTACTGAAACTTACTGGAAATCAGGAGAATATGTGAGCTCTCAAGGTGTTTCAGTTTAATAAACCACTTCTATAGGACATGCTGGATAATAAAATTTGATGCACTTCATAAAACAATGTATACTTTAAAAATATATATCGTAGTAAAAGCCTGGTGGAAAAAAAGAATTTTTGCTGACTTTTTTGGGTCTGCCATGGATTTCCTGAGAATGAGCACAATAATTTAGCCTTCTGTTTTCATTTGCCTTATCTTTAAACATTTGACTATACACAATCCTTTTTCCTCCTCTGTTTCTTATAAATGTTTCTAAAGCCAGGATTGTTCTTTAAATGTGTCTATAGAAACGTACATGTTTGATGGTCCTACTTTTTTCTCTTGATTACCGGCAGAATTTAAAATACTGCTGTCAGCTAGTTTTTTCTAAACCTATTCCAATTCCATATGATGACGTACTTGGCTTGAATTTTCCTTTAAAACCCTTTTAAATAAGCATAATTCCTTGTCTGGAAGCCACAGAAGTGATACTAGACTGATTCTGGGCTCTTTCACCAGCCTGACTGAGCAGTGTGAATTGTGTGCTTGCAGTGTAAGTGACCGCCATTGGTTTGTTTCTTGCCTGCAGACAGCAGATAATTTGTTAATGCCCTGCAGCCTCTGTGGAACTGACATAATAACGTTTGTTGGCGCGATTCTGTGGCACACGCTCCTGGAACGCTCAGCTGATTGCAGATCCCACAAACACATGTGTGTAACTCATCATGAGGTACAGGCTCCTGCTCAGTGTGTGCCAGGAGCTCACGGGCTGGATTGAAAGGGCTTTGTCCCAGCTTTAACACATAAGTTGTTCAGTACACTTAGATACAAATCATTCAGCCCAATGGGTTCAAACATACACCACAGGAATCTGAGATCACAGGAAACTTCCTTCTGTGGTCCCTTTGTAAGGATCTGCATGTTGATTTAACTCAAACAGAAAGTCACTAGTCCATGTGTATGTAATTAAATGTCTTTGACAACCTTTAATAGTAAATTACCTCCAGTAATCTGGAATATATTTAGAATGCAGCAATAATAGGGAGTACAGTGTATTGCATTTTGTTTTCTGTTTTGACTTGTTAAACCTACTTGCACCTTTTTTTTTTTCCTGTGTGTGCAGTTTCCTTATCGATGAGAGTTCCTTTAAGCATCAAAGACTCCCTTTAAGAAAAATTCCTGGATTATTGAAACAGAGGCTTGTTGACTGAGCTGATTTTTTTTTTTTATTATACAGGTGAATTTCCCATGGGCTTAGAGTCCTGTGCAACAAAATCACCTTACTTCCAAACTATGTGCTTTAGTAAAAAAAAGAAGCATGATGTTTATCTGAATGTTTCATCTGGGACAAAACAGGCATTTGAAGCGGCCTTCTCCTTTGTGCGCTAAATGTTTGTTACGGCGTAACATTTTCAATATTACCTTATCAACTCAAATGTCTGAAAGGAAAAAGTTAATTCTCTAAGTACAGGTTTGAAACTTCACTCAGGCGTGGGGTAGAGGGACCAAAATGTCCTGCCTGGATGTAGCTTGGAGATGCACAGAAGTCTCCAGAGGTTTTTCAGATCGGCAGCTGATCCTGTAACTAGATAATTGGTCAGGAGGTGTTCCAAGACACATGAAAAGAAAGCTTGAGAAAACAGCCACGAGGAGGGAACTACTACAGACTTTGATTTGGCATTGAAAGCTTTTGGCCATTGTGAGTGTAATCTTGGCACTGTCATGTAAAAACTCTAGACTAGGGTTATCCTGAGGGGTTTGGTTTCTGCAGCTTCAAGACTAAGCAGGAGTTGCTGCAATATGTTCACAACCACAGTACTCTTGTACCTGGCAGGTGAGGGAAGCAGAAGATTGTAAGCCTCGAGCAGGTGAACAAACTGAGAATTATTGAAATATTTGCAGCTGAGTCTGGCGTCCTTAACTAAATCTAATCATTGAGAACAGGTCCTTTGGAGATACCTGAGTTGATCTGGTATCAGAGTTGCTTGGTTGTGCCAAGCTAACAAGGTGTTTCCCATTCAGAGTGATCTCAGGAAAGCAACGCCACGTGAAGGTTTGTGGTCATGTATCAGTCATGCTGTTTCATCAGAAGGAAAAAGAAAAGGTTAATTTGTGGCCAGACATCTTTTGTGGTCCACTTTTATTCCCCTGCTTTTCTTTCTGTATTTTCTTTAGGTATTTCCTCAAGGAAGCCATGAGGCTGTGTCCTTATGCATGTTGGTTTAATGTATAGATGAAAGTTTCCATATACTTTTCCCCCAATTATTGACCAGTTGAAACACCTCTTCATTTTGAGGAAGATGTCCAGGAGACAAAGTGGTTCCCAGCAAAGTTGTTTCCCTGATATACTTTCTTGGGATCTGTTCCATGTGCTGAGGTGAGCTAGCTTTGAGTTTGCTGCAGTTGTTAGTTTTAGATAAATTTGTTTGTAGTACATGACAGGAACTAAAGGAGAATCTAGAAGCTGAAGCCACATTAGGTGAGTTCTCATGCAGTCAAGAAATGGTCCCAGCCTAGAAAACCTTGCAAGCTCAAGTGCAGGACTAAAAAGTATGTGACAAGTATATGGCAAGATGAGAATACCTTGCAGTATGACACCTGCTTCAGTTTATGTCCAGTGCTCTGAAGGTGACTTGATATCTCTGAGGACAGCTTGCATGGCATCCAGATGCCACAGGAGATTGTCCAGTAATATAGGTGAGCGAGTTTGATAAGTGAGCCATCGTGGTATATCTACTAGTGAAACAAAGATAGGAGCTACAGCTTTACTTTGTGTTACTTTACACAACTTTACAGTGTCAAAATTACTTTGAAAATAAAATGGGACTTAGTTTTTGCTGAAGTTTGGAATCACAATCATCCATAGTTAGTGTGAATGTTCTAAAATATTCAAAGGTATAAATTTCAGTTGTATGTTACATATATATTTCAGCAGAAATCCCTTTCAGGTGCCATAGATTTAATCTGTATCAGGAAGAAAGGGACCATAGGGAGTTATTATCTTACAGTCCTATTCTATTAAATGACTTCTATCAAGTTTCCTTTTCTTTTCCCATAGTATTGAGATTTAATTCCACCCCTGCCTACATCAGCCAAGTGAGACTACAAGTTTGGGTATTTAATAAAAAACCACTTCTTTTTATCTAGAGAAACTTTTTGTATGCTATATCTCTAAGAAATTTTGGTACTGAGAGGGGGAATTTGGTTTTAGCTAAACTGATCATGGGCTTTGCTGTTTTTTTCCCTAAAAAAGAACTTGTAGGTTGTTTGTGGTTTTTCATTTGTTTGTTTCCTGATTCTAAGGCAACTCTTGCATCCATATTGATCTTGGCTTTAGAGTGCTTGAATTTAGGGAGCATACAAGACCTTTTATGGATCCAAATTTCTAGTCCATTTCCCATTTAACCAGAACTCCTGGACGGACCAGAGCTTAGCATACCAAAAAGCAAGAGAAATTAAATAATCAGAAGAGGGGTATCCTTGGGTTATAGAATGTCACTCAGGAGTGTCCAGAGTTTGCTGGTTTTTCTGTGAGATGTTATATTTTTTAAATAATGAAATCTTGGATTATTTACTTCACTATTAGAAATTGTTCTTTTATAATTAAAAAAAACCCCAGTATATCCCTTTGACCTATACAAATTCTTATCTACTTTCTCAGCAGGCTCCATGTACTGGGAAGAGTCTTTACGACATTTGTTTTTAAAATGACAAATAGGGCTGTATTCTTGGCAGATACCCAACAAAAAGATACCTTCTGACAATTATGATGATAAGGAAGCTTATATCCATGTTAACACTACTGTTAGTGTCTGTGTCCTGAGGTTTTTGTTTGGTTTTTTTGAAAGAAATATTTAGATTTTATGCAGGCAGAACTAGACCTCAGAGTCAATTTTGTGCTACTGCTACTCCTCAAGCAAATGTATTCCTCCCTTTTCCCAGTGTATTCATCCGCATGCTGGGTGCAAGAAAACTGAATCTTACACAAAGGTCTCTGAAGATTTCTATTTTTAAAAAAATAATTATATAAATTCACACACACACAAAATAAGTTATAGTACATAGAATGAAAGGCTAAGCAAGTGCTGTTGCATGGTCCTTAATCTGTAACACCTTGCAGGTGATGTGAGCTGTCAATATTGGTGCACTCCAAAAAGTTGTTTGAAAGCCAAAGTTTCATGTTTCGTTCTTATTAGAAGAAAACTAGACTTTCAATTTTTCTGAAGTTCTTGAAATTGCTTAATTAAAGATTGCTTCTGTTTGCAAATTGGATCCGCTTTATGGGGCTATTAGGCCAGTTGTCTTTGTCACATCATTTTCTTCTTGCTCTTACTGACATGAATAAGTAGCTTTAAATCGTGTTGAATTGAAAATACGTTTTAAACGAAGCCATCCAGGTTGAATAAATAACAATAAACTACAGACAGGCAACCAATCAGGAGTCAGCCATGATGTGATGAGTCATTGAGTGCAGAACACATTAGTTTGAGTTGTACAGAAATGTCACTTTTTAAGCAGAACTTCGTGTGAAAGTACATTGGGAGTTATCAGAATTATTAGGAGTTTCTGCTTGGCTATTTCTATATTTTTAGAAAGTACATGTAAACATTGTACACATAAAGAATGATCACTATGCCTTTTTTTTGAAAATTACTTTCCGGATATTTGAACAAAAATCTTCAAAGTCTTTTCAGCTACATTTGCACAAAGGCTGTTGCCATTTTTGTGTGTTTCTGTTTTGGCACCTCTGCACTAACATCAGCCTCTCCTGCAGCTCAGAGCACCCAGCCACTGGAACTCGTAGGGTGTTGGTTTTTTGGGTTTTTTTTAATAGGGAAGAGTGAAATTCTTTGGAAAGAATAGGGGTTAGAATTTGATTTCGATTGTAACTGTGCAAGTAGTTTTCAAATAAGAAATAAAGAAATTCAGGCTGCTGGCAGTCAGATAAGGTGTCATGCATATCTCTTTTTCTTGAAAGTTGGGGGGTTCATCACTGACTAAACATCATGAATCTTACAATTGATCTACTTTCTAAAGTTATTAGCTTGCAAACATGCTCATGTGAAAAGGTGTGATTAAATATAGTCCATCCCCTGGGGCAATCAAGTGTGTTTCTGGGTGAATGGAAAATCAAACTAATGTGAACAAGCCCCCAGCAATTTCCTGGTATGTTGCTTAAAAACAGACATGATTTTATTTCCTTTCTGAATATCAGGATAATTGCACGTTTCTGGAAGGTCTGATCTTCATAATGGAGAGTTAAATACGAGTTCACATCAGCATTTAAAAGAATCCATAGTTCAGTGGGAGAGGCTGCAAGCTTTTAATGTGGCATCTTACAGAAAAAGGATGGAAACACAAAACCAGGTATCCCCAAGATTCATTATTGTGTCTGTCAAGATTAGTGTTAGATCAAGGGGGTCTTTCTAAGCTTAGTTTTATTATTTAAGTTTTTAATTCTGTTAAAAGTAACCAAAAAAGTGTATTATTCCTTCTGGATTTCCAGAATTATATGCACTTTAAAATATCAAATACGTAAATATTGTCACAATTAAAATCATTTCACTACAGGCAAACATAATTTTAAACACTTGATTTACAAATGGTTTTCCACTAAGAAATGGTGACCACAATAACTACAGAATCTGAGTCATAGAACCTACAGAAAACATAGAAGAGACTTCATTTTAACTTGGATAATTATTTTAAAAGAAAAGTGGTATAAAAGCTAAATGTTGGCAGAGGCAGAATGTTCTTTGTGACTCACCTGGTCTTTATCAGAACAATCAGGCTTCTGACAGTGCCTGACCATGGCAGTGTTATTTCTGTGAATTACCTGGCTGTCTGCAATGGCTCTATTTCCAGAAAAAATCATCTCAAAGATAGTTTAAGAAAGCTAATTTGTTTTTATTATCAAACTTTTCATGTCAATTGAGCGGATTCTGAATATCTGGCAGATTTTTAGGCATGGAGAGCTCATCTATCACTAGTCTACTCAATTTAATTATTGAGTAGACTACTCAACAATTGTTACTTTTCAAATAATTATATTTTTGGTGTATTTTTTGCTCTGTAGTGTTAGACAGTTTTTCCCTACTTTTTCTGATGGCCATAGAGACTAATTTGCATTTTGTCATCATGTATGATTTACAATTTCTAAGCTAAATGCTGAAAATAAATATTCATTGCTTTGCCCTGGCAGAACCATGTTCCACCCCTAAAAATATTTCGTCACTTATATTTTACTCTCAACCATGTTAATCCTTGTTCTCAAAAATGTACAGCATTTACTCAGCCTGTCCAGAGCACTGTGAGTTCTTTACAAGGTCATGTCTTTTGTATTTGGTGTATTGTACATCTGGAAAGTATTATCTGTATCAATCTTTTTTTCCTTAACTCACAGTAATACACCATTCACTATGAGGTAAATTGTTACTTTTTTTTTTTATAAAATGCATTAGTTAAAAGACTAGAAAGACTCATCTTGGATTTTTCTTGATCTCTGTCCAAGTATATAATCTGCTGGCCTTAGATGTGGTAGGTGATTCCTGTGAAATTAGAATATCAGTCATGTTGTGTCTGTATTGTGCTGATTCCAGGGAAGTTGGTTTGGAGCCAGAAGGGAAATGTATGGAAATCTTTGTTGCAGCATCATTCTGATAACAGACATCAAAATAGTGTCTTCCTTGGTTTTGGAGGGGATATTAGTACAGTAGAAAAAAGTTACAATAATTTGTTTTGATCAGCATGACCTGTTGGTTTTTTCGTGGGTTTTTATTTTGGTTTGAGATCTTTTTGGGTGAAAACTGCAGTAGGTGAATGAAAAAATAGCGTGCAAAAAAGATTTCTTGAAATGCAGCATTTATCAACAATTAGAGAAAGTATAGGACTTGCAAATAATTTGCCCTCTTTTTGTCTCTTCTTGATGGTCACATGCTTCAGGCTACCTTGTTAAAGACAATGAACTTTGTGAGTCAACCTTTCCCTCACCTCATGTGTGTGTTTCTGAAGGTTTTTCCACATTTTGAGCATCATGGTTTTCTATTGCAGACAGATTTTTGCAAGTTTCTAATATGCTGACTCCTAATTAGGACTCGACAAGATCTAAATGAAGCAATGAACTGTTAAGTTTAAGTTTGTCGTATTTCAGACATAGGGCCTGTCGTGCCAGGGAAGTCCGCTCACTATACCTTGACTAGCTGAAAGCAACTGTGCCAGCTGGTCAAGAAGCTCTGTAATATGTGATTTAAAATCCCTGGTAAAATGTACATCCCATGCAGTGTAGGTGTGGTCCCATTGTCCATAAACTTTTGCTGTTCTTGTGATCCATATTTAACTGTTGGCATTAACGACATCTTGTACCAAAAAGCTGCAGCGCTGCTTTTGAATGTGAATTTGGACCACTTAGGGATGGGCAAAAGGCAAACTCCACTTTGTGGGGGAAAAAGGCCTCTGAGCAGATTCCATCTGTCTACAGGCCCTGTGTCTACTTTAGCTAGTAATTGCAGTTGCTGTACTCCTTGTGCAGGACAGCTGTGTATGAACCATACAGAATTGAAGAAGTAAAAATATTTTGTTGTATGCAAATAACAAAAGCAAAGAGTTTTCTGCAGCTGCTTCTGGACCTCTTTAGACCATGAATTTAGACCATTGGCCATTTTTGTAATAACAAGAGTCTTACATCATGATGGGTGATAGCATATAAAATATGCCAAACGCAGCTTTTTTAATAAAAACTGTACTTCTCAATAGTTAGCTGAAGAAATGGTAGTAGTCTCTGTTCCATTGGCCTTCAAAAGATCAATCTGGTATGAACCAAGGAAAAGCAGAATAAATTTTAGGATGCTGAAGAATGGAGCTTTTGTGGGGTTTTTTGTTAATTTTTTAAAAAGAAATAAATGGTAAACATACATGATGCCAGCTGCCACAAGTAACAATAAAGCTGAGAGGTTTGCATGGGGATTTTGTGACTTTTTAAAAAAGTATCAAATTTGAACCAAAACAGTTTCTCCGTGTGGTGTTAACTACTGTAATTACTGCTTGATATACAGAGTAATTAATGCAAGACTAGTTCCTTCTTTTTCCTTCCATATTTTTGATGTTTTCATGTGTCTAGGAACAATTTCTTTTAACTAAGCTAGAGGAGATGACTAACATTATGAACTAGATTCTCTTTCTGGGCATAGAAAATCACTTCCCAATTGTCCCAAAGAGTGAAACTGACCCTCATAGCTCTTGTCTCTAGTTAATCAATCTCTTTCCTACATTTTGAGGCCAGGCAGTGAACTCAGCTTCACAATGGCAGAAACGAGGCAGAGCTCTGGAGTGCCTGAAGTCAAAAGGAGAAAAATCTTCACTGCAAGATGAGGCTGACTGTGCCCTATATTATGGTATCGGCTGCAGTGTGATGCTGCCCATGGTTCAGTTTTAAAGATCCTTATTTTTAATATATTGATGGCTAACTCAGAATCCTAGAAATCTTCCTCCTTACTTATCCATCCAGTTAGTCTAAATCATCCATGACGGAGTTGTCTAATCAGCTCTTGAAGCAGAGTCCTCTTTTAGTAACTTGGTCCCATGCTTCACTGTCCTTGCTGTTAGAAAGTTTTAATCTTGTGTCAACACTTATCTGTCCTTCCTGGCAATTTAAGCTCATTATTTCTTGGCCTGTTACAACAGAAAAAATACTACTTTTTTTTTTTCTTTTCTAGTTACTTTCTATGTATTTGGAGGCTGCAGTTTGTCTCAAAGATTCTCATATTCGAGTGCTTTGGTCACTTAACCTTTCCTTAGGGGCCACACTTGCATCTGCTGTCGTGGTGGCAATGAAAGCCTCTTTCACCATTGTTTCTTAGTGCTTGTACGTGCTGCTGGCTCGCAGGTGCATAAAAACACTGTCAGGAAAGATTCAAGGCTGAATGGATGTGACGTGCTGACGTCAATGACCCAGGCTTCAAAACAACTTTATAACCTGGAGAAAACAGAACAAGTCTATAAAAGCTGTGGGAGGAAAATCTGTTGGTTTCTCAGCGCTGCATAATCCTTCCTCAAACACAGTCACCCCCCCAGCAGCCCCACACAGTTTGCTGAGCCTCCAGCTACTCATTACACGTTCAGGCTTGACTCTTCCCCCGAGGAAGCAGACAAAACTGTGCTCACAGCCCCTCTTATTTCCTTGATGGAAACCCTTTTGGATGTGTTTTCTTGCACTCCTTCAAGGCAGTGACAGGTTCATTCTCTCTGGCGTAAGACAAATGAGCACACAGTCCAGTTGTTGCCTTCTTTTGGATGTCCTCTGGTGTCTTTATGTCCACCCCAATATTGAGTGACAGACTTTGTGACCATCTTGCACAAGGCAGCTAGCTGAGACCTGGAAAACAAAAGCTGTTGAGGAAGGGTTTTCCAGACCATCTAATTCTTGCCAGCCACCTTGGACTGTACTGTTTTACATTAATTTTAAACCTGCATCCCTGGGGCCTGTCAATAAAAGGCGTGGGTTTCCCCCATGCCTAGCCACAGATCCTCCTTTGTGTTGACTGTATCATCTGTGTGGTGAGCAAGATCATTGGACTGATCCAGCTGAAAATGAATTCAGCAACAAAACTAACAATGAATTTTCTGCACAACACCTGCTTTGCAGTGGGATGGCACCAGCACCACTGGAGGAATAAATAAACTGGGGCTGGCACAGGGCCAAGCGTGCAGAGCTGCAGCCTAGGCTTAACTGAGGTCACTGACCAGCCTTGGAGGAATCTCATGATTTTTATCTCAACCTTGCCTCCTCAGCAGAGTTGTTCAGTGGTTTTGGCTTCCACCTTCACCAGTGTGTGTGACCGGTGCTCTCAATGCCACCACACTGTCATATTATTAGGCAGGATGTCACTTTATCCTGCCTATCCCAGCACACCGGCATCAGTGGGAGTGTTGTTTCAAATGTGCCTCTGCCCACAGCTCTGTATCCTTAAAACTAGGTTTTATAGGTTCATTTCTTCCCAGCTTTTCCACATCTTTTGGAGCTCATAACTGAGGCAGGTCTTTAATGGGAGCTGTGTAGGCTCAGGAACAACAAGCTTGAGAAGGGGACAATTCCACATTTGTAAGCTTTTTGGACACCAGCACATGCACCAAACCAGTTCTGCTGAAGTGCCACATAAAACACTTATTTTGCTTCTGCATAAGCACAATAAACACTGCACACCTACACCAGCCCGGATGCCTTGCACAGTACTTGAAGACATGGCACAGAGGTTCCTGCTTTGTTGAAGTTGGGTTTAACTGAGTCATCCTTCATAGGAGACATGACCAAGCAAGCAGCTGAGGTCACACTTGAATTTTCAGCACAGCACCCCAGGATGTTGGTTCCTTTTTGCATCTTTATTTCTGCAGCTGTGTATCCTGGATCCTGGGGGACTACCTTCCCAGGGCCAGGGAATTCTGTTAATGTTCCTGTGCTCCCTATCTAACACAATGTACTGTACAATAACACATGACATTTTTCATCCCTGCTTTCCAAATTGTTACATTCCACTAATCCCTTTCTGTTTGTGCTGGTAACAAAACAAAACCACTCTCAAGTCTGTCACTACGTAATTTTTCTTATCAAAGTCCCATAAAACCTTATGTTGAAATATTCAACAACCTTAGGAAAACATGTGACTTCCCCTCCTCAATTACTGCCTGCCAGAAGTTGGCTTCTTGGTTTAAAATGAAACCTTTAGACCATTTAGGGTTTATCTAAATAAGCCCACAGATGAGGTTCCTCCTTGACCCTGCAGCTGATTGTGAAACTGTCACAAGGAGAGAGTTATGCACTTCAAGAAGGCATAAATCGTGGAGTTAATCATAATCAAACTGCGGAAGTTAGACAGGAATCAGTTAAAGGCACAAAAGCAATCTAGCAGCCATTGCAGCTGCCCTTGTTGTCAATCCATCATTTGAAAAAAGATAAGCATCCAAGGGAAAACAAATGTCTCTTGCTTGAATGCACAAAATTTTCAGTACAGAGGCGGTCGCCATGAAATCCCACCTTTAATTTCTTTTGCTTAATTCAAAACATTAATTGGAGGTGAGGATAGAGGAGGGAAAGGGGTTGTTTTTTATTTTGGTGGGGGGGTTTCTGTTGGACTTTTCTAATATGTCTTTGATTTGGACTTCCTTTGAAGGTATTTTGAGGTTTTTTTCCTTTCTTCTCTTTTTTTGATCATACTTATAAAGGTACCTGTCCTGACTGACCCACCAGAGATTGTCACAAGAGAAGGCTTTCCAGTCTTCTAAAAATCAGTTAGATATTGGACTGAATGAGCAGAGACTTGGGCTCAGAGCAACGTGCAAAATTCAATCCTGAGTTATCAGTTGTCAGCTGAAAGTCTAAATGTAAAACCTTCTTGACTCAGATTATTGGATCCCTTATAGGAATTTCTGTCAATAGCTTTCCTGTGGTTGTTACTTAAGAGCAAGTGTAGCATTGCTCTAGACAAACACAACTGCAAGAAACAGGTCTTGGCACAAAAATTATTTGTTGCTTGGTTGAGGTGGAGGCAGCTAAGGAGGTGGGAATCTAGTTTCACAGTGAGAAAAAACAAAACTCATCACGTCTATGTATTTATTTTATGTTGGGTTTTGGTTGGTTAATTTGGATGGGGGATATTTCAGGGATTTGGGGTTTTTTTCCTGTGGTGTTTTTTTGTTTGTTTGGGTTTGGTTTTGGGGGTTTTTTTGGGGTTTTTTTTGGTTTGGTTTGGTTTTTGGTTGGTTGGGTTTTTTTATGTGTAGAGAGGGACAAAAAGAGGCTGGAAGAAGAACAAGAGCTCAAGAACAGAGACTTCAACCTGTCTGCCTTATCCAGGGTGAATGCCAGGATCATCTGCGCTATTGTCTTCTCTGACATATTCTTAAAAACTATTTTTAAAATAGTCCAATTTTATACAGAGCAATGTATCCTGGAGAGGAGGGTTGGGATCCAATGCCCAAGGTAAGTGAGAATTCTATGGAAACTTGAGTGTGGGAGCATGTCACAGCCTGGCCCAGTGGGTGTCAGGTATTTACACAGAACAAAAAGTCTGCAGTAGGAGATAGAGAGCAGCCCCCCAGTCAGACTGATGATAACCTCAGCCACATGGTACACTGGCATTAAAGCAATTTCTGTTGATACATTGGCTTCTGTCCAGGAAAAGGGGAAACTAAAACTTGCTCATGTTATGGAAGTGCCTTAAGTACTGAATTAGTCTGCTATTATTTTTCTTCTCTGTGCCTCTCATGCTATCTCTCTGTTTTATTTAATTTGGTTTTTTAACTGGAGATTCCATTTTTCTTGACACAACTCACTTTGTGCCTGGTACTGTTCCAGGAAAAGTTTTGTTCTTCATACATCAAGAGTTTGTGACAAAAGAAATAATTTCATTAGAAATGCCCTGATCAAGCTGTAATTGCCACACTGCATCCCAGAGCTCTTCTGTACAAGAGGAGGGAATGTATATTGCTGTGCTCTGCTCCTGATGGTCCTCAACTCTAATTAAAGATGCTTTGCCATCTGTGAAACAGTTCCAGCAAGAAATGTGAAGGCAACTCCAATTATTTTATAATCACTTTTAGCCTAAATGCTCCTTTAATGCTGGCTCTTTTGTCTAATTTGGGAATAAAATCCTCTGTGCAAACAGTTTTGGGGCATGGCTCTTTCTGAAGTGTCTGGATAGTGTTCTGTGTTGTTCAGGAAGTCAGATTAGATGACCACAGTGTTGCCTTCTGGTCATAGGTCCGGGTCAACTTTTATCATTTACCCTTTCCCTTACCTTTTTTTCCTACCACTTTCAAAGTGTGAAGTCCAGGTGTGACACCATGCAAGGGCTCTGTCTGGAACATCTTTGTCATCCCCTTTTGTTTCAATATATTTTTCAGCTACCACTTTCTAGACACTCTCTGGGATAACATGTGTAGTGGAGATTTACTGTCCAGGAGAGTATGCTCAGCTAAGGTGCTACAGTTTTGTTTTATTTTGGTTTGGTTTTTTAATCTTAACTCCCAAAACCCAAGAAAACAAACAACCAAAAAACCCCCAAACAATGCCCTCCCTCTTCCCCCTATCAAGAGACTCTACCTTCTGAGGGAGGCTTGTCAAAAGAAAAATATCCTCTTTCATTTCAGGAGATGGTTTAAAAACTTGCAGAAAAGCAGAGCTTTCCTGTGATGGTCTCCAGCACTTGCTGGTGTCCAGCAGATGGTGCTGAGGAAAGTAGAGGTTTCTTACAAAACCAAGAGTGGATGTTGTTACTGGGAGTATTTCTTTCTCCCCATTGTCCAGTGCAATCCTTACTGAATCTGCTGCATAGATGTCAAATGGCAGGAGGGAACCTCCCTCAACCATTACCCAGTGGAGACAGAAAAATGATAGTTCTGTTCCCCAGTCACATATTTAATATTCCCTGGGGAATGTTATGTTCTGCACTTGTTTTAACATCTTCATCTATTGTAAAACTGCAGCTACAACTTCAGGCATTTTGAAAAGTGCATCCTATTGCCCTGTGGGGTCTGGGTTGGATTAGACCCAGAATATCCCCAAAACCTTGATTTTTTTCTTGCACAGTTTTGCCAGAAGGGTCTCCACCTTTGGCTTGC
This sequence comes from Orthonyx spaldingii, assembly GCA_013397795.1. NCBI lineage: Eukaryota > Metazoa > Chordata > Aves > Passeriformes > Orthonychidae > Orthonyx > Orthonyx spaldingii. Next base: position 480,505 of record VZTJ01002639.1, on the reverse strand, counting down.
GCTGACAATGATTTTATTTTCTGGCTGTACAATACATTGCAGGCAGAACTGAACAAGTAGATTAAAAAATTTGAAAGCACTTGTGACATCAAGGGATAGATTAAATCACCAAGACAATTGAATCATATTTTCAGTAGAAGATAACATTGCAAAATGATTAAATCCATAGGCCATTTTAACTGCCTTATGTCCTATGCTTCAAAATATTGAGGCCATAGTACCCAAGGCCTCTGCTGCTCAAAATGTCACTTTGAGTTGCTGTCTAGAGCTATCAGGTCTCCCCTGGAAGTAGAGCTTCAGTGTGAATCAAAGTTGAAGCATGGAGCACTTACAGACCTTTTTCCATAGAGGCTGATCCAAAGTACTTGGTGGAAAGCGGATGGGTGATGCCCCTATGGTTATTTATAAGATGTGCTATTTTATTTTAGCTCAGACATTGTTAGTTCCAATGGTTATTTAACTTACTGGATTACCAGATATCTGGGTACCACTAATCCACTATCACCAAAGTCCCTTCTTCTACCTGAGCAAAAGCAATTCAACACACATCAGAATTGGAGCTGTAGCGGCAAGATGATATCTAAGATGCTGCCATGGAGTCCCCAAGGAGACTGTGGAGAAGGCAAAAGGAGGTGGCTGCTGCAGGTAGAACCAGCCCATTTGGAGATCTTTCATCAGGGCTTGTGTCCCTGCTCTTTGCTTGGCTGGAAGAAAAGAAAAGACAGTGTCCCAGAGTCACATCTAAGGCTTTTGTGCTGATTTGGGTTAGGACTTGTAACCCTGTGTTCAGTTCCCTGCTTCATGCAAATTCTTCCTGTGCCACAGGCAAGCCATTCACCTTCCCTGTTTGTCACTTCCCTGTCTATAGTATGTAGATAAAAAGCTCCACATTATCTCAGCGTGGATTTAAGTTAAAGAGTGGGAGGATCTGTCCTAGGATATTTTTTCCCCAAGTTCTTCTGCTGACATAATAGATACCAGATACTCTTGGAGAGGGAGAAAAAGATTGTCTTTTAGAAAGTAAATGCAATTAGAAAAGTAGATGAAATTATCTCATGGGTTTTTTCTTTCTTTGATTCCTCTTGATTCTCTGAAAATTATTTCTTTCTGAATCAGCTCTTAACTGGGATAGTATTACTGTCTTACAGAAGGCTCACCAGACCTTATTTGTTATTTGTTTTGCTATGACTCTAAGAGATAACATCGCATCCTGTGTTACTTTGACTTGGAAAGAGATGTATCAGAGAGTTCCATTCTGTAATTTGCAGATAAAATAAAGCACCCCTATCCTCACTGGATAATCAAAATCTTTAGCCCCTTGATGCTAGGCTCAGCAAGCTAAAATTTCAACACATACTGTGAAACCAAAATGCAGTGAGGTGATTCTGGTTGGCTTCTGTAGGAATAAACTTGTGCATCCAAGAAAACACTGTAAAGGGGGACTGAGGCTGGGATCTGATGTGACCTGGAAGTAGAGGATGGAGGGGCAATGCACCCCAGATGTGGTGTGTGCTTCGGGGAAGGATGCCTGCTCATTGCCTTCAGTGCTGCAGCACCCATGGGCCCTGCCTGGCCCAGACAGCTGCAATGGGCATTTCTTCCAGAATTCAGAACGATTCTTTTACCTGGCCAGAATCCACAGCTTAAGTATAAAGCCTTTGTCTTCACCTTTATGGTCAGACCTGTACTTTGAATGCTCTGCTCACATTTGGTTCAAAGGCTGATGACACACAATGGGAGTATTTTCTTAGCCATTCAGGGGACTTTTCTAAAAACATTGAATATTCAGTAGTGTTTAACCATGTATACGCCCAGCTGCTTGTCTGTGCAATAAAAAATTAGTGTTTTGATAAGTGACAGAAGAGCCATCTATGTATTTCAAACCAAAATGACAAAATAACTTGGCATATTTTCTTAGCAGGATTGCATGATATTAAAAATGTTTTATGGAGGAAATATTTTAAGCAATAAAATAGTCTGTTTGGTTTTTTCTGCCTTCTGAGATAACAGCAGAATGTTTTGTCTACATGTAACCAGTCTGCATTAGCTACTGGAAGATGTAATATTGATTCAAACTTCTTGGAACTTCAGCTCAAAAGAGATAATTTATAGTGCTTTGGATGGGAAGTTTCCGAGAAAGGAACTTCCTTTAATAAGAGGGTTTATTGGTTTCCTTCTTTTTTCTTTTTTTAGGATTGTTGGTGCTTGGAATATACTTTACATGAGTGTAGTGTACAATAGTTAGTGTGTTACTTTTCTTTGGATTTATTTCCATCTATATGCTTAGACCTCTTATTTAAGCTGTTGGCACTATTAACCACCAGCAATATAACTAATTATCTTTATTATGGCAAGACCTCGATGCCATTTATAAATATGATTTTGTTTCACCAGATGCTATATAAACAGGCTAAGGCAATCCATGGTTGAAGACTTCACAGCTTCAGTATCCCACAGAACAATGTATTATATTAAAGAAGCAGATAAACATTACATAGGGACAGCAGATCATTTTGTTTTGTTTATTTAATTTGATTTGGTTTATTTAATTTGTTTAAATATTAAGTAAGTGGTGCTCAGTAAAAAATGGCAGGAGATCATTTGATTAGGAAAACAAACAACAGGATAGATGAGAAGGGAAGCACTGGAGTGAATTCAAGCAGGGATAGGAGAAAGGGAAACAAGGCAAGCAGGTACTCTAAGGGCTAAAATGAAGTGTCAAAGAGAAAGCTGGGAGAAAATATATGGATTGAAAACAGTAGTAAAACTCCTGAAGACTTCATAACACATGATACTACAAGTAAGTATTGTACTGGTCAGTCTCCAGATGACTGTGGGATTTTCTATTAAATGTGAGGGACAAGACCAGCATAAAGTGATCTTGGCATCAGGAATACAAACGGAGCTTAAAGTCACTCCTCTTACCCTCATTGCAGCTGAGGTCCTTGGTATCTGCAATTTGCCCTGGGAAAAGGGAAAGCAAGGGAAGTTGTGCTCATTTGTTAGACAATAGATCTGTTTTCTGTCACATCTCATGTTTCAGTGGTCACTTTCCATGCCTCTTTAATTAAAACACTGGCCATAACAACATGAAAACTAGATGTGTCTTTTGACACTGATAATGGTTCAAGTAGTAGCTAGTTGGTGGCTGTATGAATATTTTAAAAAATTGTTTGTTTCCCTATACTGCTTTTAGAGAGGAAATCTTAACCTGGAATCTGGTCTTTCACGTTGTTTTTTAATGAAGGTGAGCCTGTGCCATCTGCCAGCCTTACGGATTACTTGGGCAATTTCCATGTTGCTATTCATATAAATTGATACATAATTTAGGTTTTATGCTAGATACTCACCTTGAGGCATTTCTTCACTGATTCCAATGAGGACATAAGTGATTTCTTGCTGTAGTCACTGCATCGTCATTATTCTTTTAGCACAAAAGCCTAAAGGAAAAACAGTTAAATACATTTCCTGTCATAAACCTGAAATCTTGAGCCAGTACCTTAAAATGCAAGAACAAGCCATAAAAACTGCCCACAAACAGGAAACAACTGTTTTAATTTGTTGCCAAAACCAGTTTATCAGATTAAGTTGGCTGATTTTCTTTCCTAATGTTTGTGCTGCAAACTTTTTCTGGTCTGTGGTTTGCTGTGCGGGATGTCTTTGTGTCACTGTTTTAAGAGCCTGACCTTTAGGTATGAGAAATAATTTTTTGTTGTTCTTATGAATAGAGCCCAAGGAAAGTAGAGCTTCATTTTTACTCTGCTGCCTTTAATGTAAAAACTCCAGTACAGCTGATTCCTACAGTCTAGGAATCTGCCCTTGACTCTGGGTAAGGATGTGGAGAATTGTCCTGCTTTACAGAGACTGGGACTTGGACAGGCTTGAGAGGTGGCCCCATGTGAACCTCATCAAGTTCAACAAGGCCAAGTGTGAGGTCCTGCAGAGGGTTGGAGCAATACCAAACACAGACACAGAACAGAAAGAGAATGGATTGAGACTAGCTCTGGGGAGAAAGGTTTGGGGGTGTTAACTGATGAGAAGCTCAATAGGAACCAGCAATGTGCACTGGCAGCCCAGAAAGCCAGCCATGTCTTGGGCTGCATCCAAAGCAGCCTGACCAGAAGGTCCAGAGAGGGGATTCTGCCCTGTTCTGTTAAGAACCCACCTGCAGGGCTGCATCCAGCTCTGGAGTCCCAGCACAGGGAGGATATGGAGCTGCTGGAGTGAGTCCAGAGGATCAGAAGGAGGGAGCACCTCTGCTATGAGGAAAGGCTGAGATAATTGAGATTGTTCAGCCCAGAGAATGGAAGACTTTTGGAGAGACCCTAAAGGCAGCCTACAAGAGAGACAGAGGGATTTTCTATAAGGGCAGGTAGTGACACGACAAGGGGGAATGGCTTTACACTGACAGAGAGTAGATGTAGATCGGATATGAGGAAAAAACTTTACTGTGAGGGTGGTGATGTCCTGACACAGGCTGCCCAGAGAAGCTGTGGTTGCCCCATCCCTGAAAGTGTTCAAGGCCAGACTGGATGGGGCTCTGAGCAACCTGGTCAAGTGGAAGGTGTCCCTGCCAATGGCAGGGGGGTTGGAATGAGATGATCTTTAATGTCCTTTTGAGCCCAAACCATTCTATGATTCTGCAATTCTTTGGTTTCTACCCTAGAGAGCTGGCATTTTTGGTAATTGTTTAGCTACACCTACAATGTTGTAAAAATGAATTTATGTTTGCAGAGGGCTCTGAGACGATCAGATGAAAGGGTCTGAATAAGTACAAAGTATAATTATTAGCCAGTGTTAAACAAGGTTTTATGATTACCACACTGCCTGTTTAAACAGTATTTACCTTAGAGTTAATACAGGTTCAGAGCTGGGTACCCCACACTACCTTTCTCCACTTCCACTGAATCTCATCTAGGAACATTTGAGATCTTTGTCTTCAGTTTGTTGCAGCTCAGTCCAAAACTCTCAAATGAGGCTCTTTTGTTGATAAAACATTGTTTACTTAAATCTTGAAAACAGTCAGGAAAGCACCACTTGATTTCAACAGCTGCTTTTACAAGGGTGTCTTGGCAAGAAATAGTCATTTATTCAACCATCAACACAGAATTAACAAGTGAAGGTACTCTTAAAAATTTCTTTAGGTTCTCTAAAGAGATGCATTTTTGAAAGGAAATCTCTAAGTTTGACGTATTCATGTACGCTGTAATACACACTAAAGAAATGTATTTCTGGCTGAAGTCAGCAGTTCTAGGGTTTCTGAGGAGTTTTGCAGTAACTGGGTGTTTACTTCCTCCTCGCTGTTGGTGTATGACCACCCCAGGGACAGGCTATATGGCACATCAATGACAGTGGTCAAGTTATAATTACTTTGCTTGAGGATTTTTGTTTGCAGTTCTTAGTGCTCCAATTACCATTGTGGATGCAATTCATGCACTTCATATTTTAAAGGAGTTATTTTAAGGCAATAAAATTCAGTAGATAACAGAGGTACACTTTCAGTGACATGAATATTGTAAGCACACATGCACATTGACCTCTCCATTCCATCTCACACCGTAAGTTGTTGCTCACTGTTTTATTCAAGATTTGTGTAGTAGTGTTGATGGCAATAAGATCTCAGAATACCTTTCTGCTCCTTGTCAGAATGGACACTCAGAAATTTCTGCTTAGAAGTCTGTAAGGTCATTTGAGCTTTTCTATAAACTACATAAGCTGTTTTTTACCTCATTACTTAAGGAGAAAAAGAGTTCTGTTTTAACACAGCTGCACAGGGGTTAGAGAGAAAAAAATAATTGCAAAAAGAAAAATAAAGGGTGATTGAAAAGCTTATAGAGTCAAAGAGAATTTGCTAACTTTCAGTATTTCACAGTATTTACTCTGAAGGTCAGCGTGTGTCTTCCTCTTTGCTTGAAACCTGTCCAATTTCCATTCAGATGCAGCAGTTCAAATGCCTTTTGTTCATATACAGGTTTGAGCAACTCCAGAATATCGTAGAGGAGAAGGGAGGGGATGAGAGGAACATCCTGACAAACCTGAAGGCCTTGTCATAGCTTATCACAAAGCAAAAGGAGTATTCCTGTGAAGGTTGTCCCAAGCATGGGCAGAGCAGTAGCGTGTCCACTGGCTAACACTGCCCAGGAGAGCCATAAATAGAGCTTTTCTCTCCCTGGTGCCAGCTAGATGCTAGATATGTGATCATGGCATTTACAGTTCAGCTCTGCTCAAACCACTTCTGTGCCAAACAGTAGGCAAAAAAAGCAAGCAAGCAAGCAAGCAAGCAAGCAAGCAAGCAAGCAAGCAAGCAAGCAAGCAAGGAAGCTTCTCCAGATCTCAGCACGGGGGATGAAGAAAATCAGATGATGAATTCATTATAGGTACAGAGTATTTGTGGCTGAAGTAAATATTTCTCCTGGGTCAGATCCCTTTATATCTTCTCTGATAAATGAACTGGCATCAATGGATATATTACAAAGGCTTTGTGTTTGGATTTACTTTATCCAGACATATAGACAGAGGAAAGACCTGTATTTCTCACTCAACCCAAGACCTATTAATCTCAGTTTTGTCTGTGTAAGCTCTGAGGATCCAGGTCTAAAACACTAGTGATTAAAAAAAAGGATGTTCTCCCTTTTACCAGTTTGCCTTACTGTCCTAGGTTGCAATATAAGGTATATTCTATTACCATCTCCACAAGCTGTTAAAACAGGTGGGGCACTGTTTGTTATCTCCTGTCGTGACTCACCCCGGTAACTCCCTCTGGGAGCTATCTCTGTTAATGGGCCATCAAGACCTCACTGCATGACTCATGGAATTACCTCATTGGAATTACCTCATCCCATTGTGAGATGCTCCACCCAGGGGGGAGGAGCCAAGCATTCCCACCTGGATATAACCTGGGCTTTGGAACTGCACAAGTCAGCCCTGCCTACTGGATTCCCAGAGGACAAGGGCTACCACTGGACCTTCAGGTGGAGACCAGACTTCCTACAGGATCACCGCTTCAACAGAACTACTTCCATTGGACTGCCAGCACCACCCTGACTAACAGGGTGTCAGGTTGTATCCTGACTCTGTCATTGTTTTCCCCTTGTATTATTGCATTTATCTTAATTTTCCCATTAAATTATAATTGTGACTTGCGATCTCCCACTGGTTTGTTTTTCAAACTAGTACACTTACAATCTGCAATTCAGTGTTCTGTCCAAGAGAAGCAAACTTCAGCAGATAGCACTCAGAGCAAAGAATGCATAGCACTGGACATAGGCTGCTAACTTTCCAAGCACAACTATCTTGTCTTTACTGAACTGAAGGCACCAAATCAATAGTGTGTTAGGGTGGAGGGCTTTTTTGGCAGGGGGAAGGGTCAGGGATTTTCTGGTTTTGTTGGTTTGGTGGTTTTGGGGTTTTTTTGTTGTTGTTGTTGGTTTTTTTTTTTGGTTTTTTTTGGTGTTTTTTTTTTTTTTTTTTTTTGCGGGAGTTATTTATATTATAAGAAGATTTCTATCTTTCCTTGATAAAAAAAGGCAAACCAAAAATACCCCAACATTTTTTATACAGGTGTTCATCTGTGCCTATGATTGATTTTTTAGTGTCCACGGGGAGTGTTACATGTAAGGTGATGATACTCTTGGCAAGCTTCTAGTCCAAAGGAGAGAGAAGGAACAGCACAAAACATAACGAATAGAAGGGAAGCCCAAAGTAAGAGCAGAATAAAAGAGTCAATAAACAGCACTTCCAAACCAGCAAACATCTGTCTGTTATCAAAGCTCTGTTGCAACATCATTTTCAGAGGAGAAAGCAAGAAGGCTAATCTAGAGATCTATTAGCTGTGTTTATCCAGCCTTTAAAGCATTAAAACCATTCAATTTACAAGCTCAAAACCAAGACAGCCTTCTTCCCTGGCCTGTGTATTCAGCTATTCTTGAGCAGTGCTCTTTCACATGTGTACGGGTGTTATGATGCCTTACCCTTGCTTTTGGATTTGCTCTTGGTTTATAGTTTTTAAATAGGCATCAAGTGATTGCACTTAGCTTTAAAATAAACCGAAAAATACATCAGCAAACAATAATAAGTGAAGCTTAGCTTGGTTTCACTAAGTTTTGGCTCTGTAGGACTAGCAAAAGAAAACATGATGTATTCAAAATCATCCAAGGGTGATGCAGAGTGTACATGACAGATGTGCTAAATACATTGATGTTGTCTTGTACAAAGCTGAGCTTACCTTCTGCTGTAGATGTAAGTGGCTTGTTAACACCTCAGAGAGAGACGTAGCCGGCATGCCCTGGAAGTAGGAGAGTTGCAATTGTGAACAAGCTGTTTTGCCTTCAGGAGTAGAAGGAGCTATGGACAGTTATATTTTTGTTAAGGTTTTTAATCACACATCAAAAAGCAACATGAGTTCTTTGAGGGCAGCAATTTAGGACTTTGAGGGAAATATTCCTGCTTCTCTAGATACTGATTTTATATCACAAAACACAAAGTTGCAATCTGGTATTGCTTCTGAAGTAATTTCCAACCCTTTTCGATTCTGTCAAATTTTTTTGGCTTCTGTCTCTTGGCATGGCTGTACTAGTTTCTCTGAGTTGTTGGCATTTGGGGGAACTGTTATTACATCCTAAAATGTTTTGTTAGGTTTCTCTTTGGGGTTGGGAGGGGAAGCAGGGGTGAGAGAGCATAATTTTAGTTTCTTTCTGTGCAGTGAAACAGGCTCATGTTTCCCATTGGTTGGAGATCTGTCCAAGGTTGGGAGAGCCTGCTTTCAGGGTACTGAAGTTGCACTTACAGCCATAGTCCTTTAATGAAAGACAGGAGGTGATAATGGAGTGAGTCACCCAGCCCACAGTGTGCGGAGTCTGGGCACAGCCTGTTCCTGAGGTTCCATAACTCTGACCCCCCTCTGTTCCATAATTCCTGCCCCCAGGGACATACTGCAGAGGGTTAGACTCCTCTCAGCACCTCCTGAGGTTTCCTTGTGGTAAGAGTGTCAGTCCTAACCCATGCCCTGTTTAGAAAGTAGCACCAATCAGGTCTTCCAGTCTTTTGGGGGTTTTGTTTGTTGGGTTTTTCTGGGGGAGTTGTTTGTTATTGTTTTTAAGTTTCTCTGAACCTTTAGTGATTTTTAGAGTAGTTGCTTATGCACCTGTTGAGAAGAGCAGGATAGTGGTCAGTGGTCTGTGTTTAAAACTCTGCAGAGTATTTTAGGAGCTTTAGAGTAAAAGGTGAGATTGATAAAGATCATGGAAAGAAACTTTAATAATAGAAATTTAGCCAGTTCCTGGCAAATTTAATGCTGCTGCAGTGTGCCTCTAAATTGGCAGGAGGTTTTCTTTAAGTAGGTGATTATTTGGCTTTGATTCTTGTTTATTGGGAAGGAGAGAATTTTTCTTTGGGTTTTTGGTGTGGTCTTTGGTATGGGATATTGTATGCTTGGGTTTTTTGTGTTGGGGGGCAGTATTTTTGTTCAGTTTTTGTTTAGAGGAGTGGAAATACAAGCAAGTCAGCAAGTAAAGAGCAGTGCTTGAGTATATCTTTGATTTCCATGTCCCTCATCCAGTTAAGGAACTTACTGTTCTCTGTTTCAGCTCTTTTCTTGAGCTTAGATGTTGATTCCAAGATTGAAAAAAAAAAAAAAAAAGCCACTATTTCATTTCTCAAAAAGTTTCTTGGAGAGTTACGCTAAGAGAGTTTGAGCAACTTCCGGCTGACCCACTACCAGAAGTTACTCATACTGAGAGGCAGTAAAGGGGTCAATTGACCAACATTTGTGTCCATTTTTCTAAGAAGTCATTTGTTAGGTGACAGAGATTGCTAGGTTTGACCAAAAAGAGATTTCTGTGCAAATAACTACAGGACCAGGTTCTGTAGTAAAATAGGCTGATATAAACCTCTAGAAAGCTGCTGATGTCCAACAGTGCCACTAAGCTACACTTTATTTGCCCAAAGATGTCTGCTATTGTAAACTGTGCATAAGGCCATATGATCTATGCTTCAAGATTTACACTTGTGCATCTCTCGCGTAAATTGTTTGTAAAAGAAGATGGATTAACTAAATCTTGTGTAAATTAAGCAAATTTACATACAACTGCTCTGCAGTTGTGTAGCCTTAACTGGCACAAAAGCTACTGAAAAACCAACAAAACTATTAAACTATCGTCCACATTATCAGTCTCCCCAAGAGAAAATTGTGTCCATAGTGCTGTCCTTAGATTTGTTAAATGCTCTTAAAATTTTTACAGGTAGGGCAGATATTTTTAAGCATGTCAAAGAAGTGATTTGTTGAAATAATCATTGTTCACATGCTTATCTGAAGGATATAATGTAATTTGCCTAAGTACAAGTATGTAACAAACATCTATCATTAGTGTGCAGTATGCCCAAACTAACTGTGAGAGTCATTGATTTTAATTGTTTGATGTCTCAGCCTTAATTTTCTGCCAGGTGGGTTTTCTGTGCTGTTTAAAGATGGGCTTACAGCGAGACGTGGGACACAGAGAGCCACAATGATTTCTCCTTCATGAAAGGGTGGGATCATGTTTGAAACTGCCCAATCAGTTTTAAAATATTTCAACCCCAGCTCTCATTTCCCAAAGAAAAGTTGGCATTGTGCGTGGACCAGTATGGCAAAAAACATAACCAAAAAACATAACCAGGGGTTTCATCTTGCTGTACCATGCTGCTAGTGGCAGCTCCCAGTCTGAGGCACCATATTCCCTTCCATCTAGTCTCTGTGCTTTTAGTGATGGCAATGGATATTGATAATTTTCATTCAGCACTTTGACCTGGTCTTGGGAATTGGTGGAAAGATGTCAGCAGGTGGTGGGGGAAGACAGAGGCACCTGGCCCATCCTGACTGCACCGCTAGGGCTTTGAGAGGAGATGTGAAACAAAGATGTGTGTATGAAGTCACTCCATCAGCAAAGCAGCTGGAGATGCAGCAGATGTGGAGGTTCTAAGGCATTCCATTAAACTTTACACCCATCAAGATGCTCCTCTTCTACAGTAGGTGGCAGTGAGGAGAGGGTGTGGTCAACAACTTGGTTTTGAAAGAGTGGGCTCTACATGTCTTCCACAAATTTAATAAGATACCAAGGTCCAGCACAGTACCTAAAGCATCTATGAGAAGAAGCAAGCATTGGCTTGAAATAATTTCTGTGCTTGGCATAGTATATCCTAACTCTCCCAAAATCTCCTTCCAGCTTCTCTAGAAAAAACTGCTTTGTGTTCTAATGAGCCTCCTGGTATCGCTTTTACCCCACATGCTTTTCGACTTCCATCAGACACCTTCCCTAGGCTTCTCCATGTTGGTGCCATCTCTCCCGTGCTATAAATGGTCACTCTGCCAATAGTCTTTCTGGTTTTTGGCTCTGACAGCCTTGGTACAGCCATCCATGTGAGTGCACAGCCACCAAGTAGTGCGTGGGGTTTGAGAAGAGACTAGCAAGCAGCTCTGCATTTTCTTAGAAGAAATTGCCTTGTGGAAGGCTCTGCCTGCCAAGGTGTGAGTTCTGCAGCACGAGCTGCTCCTCATGCTTGGCCCAGGGCTAACACAACATTCTGCCTGCAACCCTCCGAGTGGCCAAGGCCTAAATGCTTCTTTTAAAGAGTGTGTTTACTTTATATGAACCTAAGACGTTTGAAAAACTTGATTTTAATCAATAAGTTAAAGGTTAGCTAGATGTTTTAGGGGATGCAAGAATGATTTACTTTATCTTACCTTTAAATGTTAAAGTTAGTTGGTAGAGAAAAGACAGTGCAGAAATTAATGGAGTGTATATAAAAAATGGGAATGGTGTCAGAGCCAATTTTCTTAGGCATTGTGAGTACTGCTGATGTAAAACAAAATAATATTTTTTCATTATTGTGCTCTTATGAGTGCCTGTGAACTTGTTGGAAAGTCAGAGATGAAGCTTAGGGTATTTTTTGGAGGGTATGTACAAAGAATAGGTGCAGATTGTCATTTTCATGTTTATAAATCACTTCAGTAGTCTTGACCCAGAGAAGTTTATTGAATCTAATGCTATCTCTCATGTAAAATAGCATGCCTGTAGTTTACAGCTTTTAAGAATCTATTTTTTTCCTCCACTGTATATTGTAGAATTGTATCCTTTCCTATTATGGTGCTTGAGAGATGTTTTAAAAATAAATCATATTGACATTTGGATTTAATTATAAATGTCAAAGATAGGAACACACAGTTAATAAAATATTTCAGCACAGTGTTCATCTGAGCAGTACACAATGAAAACTTTTTATTAAATTTACATTATTTAAGGAGTACAAACACTTGGGTTTTGGGGAATTTGTATATTGATGTGGAGAGAGATCAAAACAGTTGTCTGCTGAAATCAGCAACAAACTGTTTTGTACAGAAATAAGCCCGCGGGATCCTTGTAAGTTACTCAAGCCATGCAGTGAATGCAAATTAGCTTTTCTTCACAATTTATTAGAAGGTTTTGTGAAAGAAGAACTACGGAGAGCAGTTGTAACACTGCTGAACTTCAAGACAGCCAGAAGCCCAGGGGGTGTGTTAGCCCCCTGTGGGCTAAGGGATGGTTAGTATAGCTGTTTCCTTCCCTTTATCTGGGGCTGTGAAGCCATGTCTGCAGTGTCACCCTCAGTTTGGGGCTCCCCAGCACCAGACTGACATGGACACACAGGAGTGAGTCCAGTGAACGGCCCCCAGAACAGTTTGGATCTGAAGGCACAGAACGGATGATGAGCATCTGAGAGCTGGATTTGCCTGATGGGACAATAAAGCAAAGAGGAAGACAGGCTCTTTTCAGGGCTGTGTGCGATGGAAGGGTAGATGTAATGGGCCCAATAATGTGAGAACACTGGAAGCTCCAATTTGACATAAGAAGAAACTTTTTTGGGATGGTTAGACACTCCTGCAATGGCCTGGAGAGGTTATGAACTCTCCATTCTTGGCAATAGACAAAACTTGACAGAACAAGGGCCTGAGGAATCTACTGCAACTTTGAGAAGCAGGTTGGATTAGGTGGCCTCCAGTCATCCCCTCCCAGCTGCATGATTCTCTGCTTTTCAGCAGGCAATGAAAGAAAAACAAAAAGCAACAACTAACACTAAGATCATGAGGAGTTTACAAAGACCAATTAGTGGATGACATTCTAAGACTTTTAACAGCCATATATTTCTGGTTCTGCACTGAAGGGTGAGCCTCCCAAAAACTGAGTGCAGTGGTGAGCTGGTGCTTGCCCAGGGCATCTTACAAGTACTGGGCAAGTTCTGCAGCATGTTCCTGATGCACAACATTCTTAATTCATGACATATATTTTCCTCACAAGCCATCAGTTAAAATGTTTTTGTTTTATTGTAGGTATTTCTTCCAACTTCTCAAGTTCTTTTGTATGTTCAACTTTTTTCATCTCTTCACAGACTGGCACCTCCAAATTATAATGTTATACACTCAAAGCAAAACACTTTATGCAAAAGATTGTGACAGAGTCAATAAAATTTTTCTTTAAGTCTATCAAAATTATCTGTAAGACCCTTGTGTCATATCTCCCAAAATATACGGATAAATGGGAATCTTCCAATACTAGTCTCCAGGGTAGCTTTAATGACTTCCTGGATGCAATCCAATGTCTTGCAGGACTCTGAAGGATAGTTTATCTTCCTAATGTTACTGCTTCTAGTATTTAGCAACAGTTCAGCTGTATGAACTTAAAATGCAGATGAATAAAAATAGCTAAAAGAGAGAATAAAGATGGGAATGGTGAAATAACATATTCCATCACCACTTTCTTTACAGAAACTGATAAAACTGATGAAACTGAGGAAGTAAGAGATTGCTTGAGGCATTAAATCAGACAGCTGGAGGGGATGGAGGTGGAACAGCTTGAAGGGCAGGTATAGAATTCTGTTCTTCTGGAGAGAGGATTTGTCTGGCAAAATTAGGAACAAGAAAAGATATGGGAAGGCAAAAACATGCAGAAAATGAAGAATAGTAGCCTGATCATGGAAGCTTGGTGAAGCTGGAAGAGGAGAAATTGATGTAAACCTAAGCTGGAGCTGGAATTTAGCTGGAGTAGACCTAGTGATGAGGAACAGCAGCAAAAATAGTTAATGAAACCCAGAAGGCACAACAATAATCATGCTGATGAAAACACCTTGCAAGTTTTAAATATCGTGTTCAATAAGGGAGTTTTTCCCTCTTGTTTGCATGTTGGTGAAAATACAAATTTTAGTAAAACTCTGACAAAAAGTCAACATGGGAAACAGTATAAATAATGACAACCTGTATCTCTGAGTCTGCCCTCTGCAGAGGTGCAACAGCCACTTCCACTGAAACATTAAACTGTCCTTACTATAATTTAAATCAACAGAGGGGACTAAATTATTTTCATTGCAATTAAGTACGTGCATAATCTTTAAATGCTATAAAGACACTGGACTGACTTTTATTATTCTGAAGAATTAGAGCAGAAATGTGTTGGTTAACAGGTTCTACATGATTTATCTGTTGGTCAGGTCTTTAATAGATCTCTTCTTGTATGATTGGTTTACTTTAGAAACTTAAGACTTGATTTTTGCTTCTTCATTGCATCTAGGATTCAAACTGATAAGAAGAGCAATGAATTGATCCCTTTCAGCCAGTCAAAATGACCAGCTAGTGACAGAGATGTGTGGGCAGAGGGGGAAGGAACAGATCTCTAGGGACAGTTCAGTGGAAGGCATCCCCAGTGCATAGGGGAGACTGCAGTGCATGTTCCTTTCTTGATTTAAAAGAGAGGACAAAGCTCCAAGAAATGACAATGAAGCTCTATGGACCAAACTATTGCAGGAATAGATCCAAACCCAGTTCATTGCAGTTGTTCTGGGCTCCATTGGTTTTCATGGACAACAAAAGCTCCCGAGATACTTATAAAAGTTTGAATACTGAAGTGCTCCTCAAGTTTCCAGTGACCAAATTGTTATTCTGTAAACTTATCAAGGCAAATCCTTCAAAAGACAATTAAATTTGTTCACTTTCACAGATTTCGGTGGTGGTGGTTTAAGGGTTTTTGGGTTTTGTTGTATTTAGTTTTGTTGTATTCAATTTTGTTGTATTTAATGAGCGATTTATGAGATCTAGTAAGATTACAGCTGAAATTTCTTCAGCACTTGGATATGAACTGGAGAACTGTCAGACAAGTAACTTTTTTAATTACAGCACCATATCTGCACTTCTGAAATGTTAATTTAGATTACTGGCTGTATTTTCTGTGATTAAATCGAGTTTGATTATATGCAATAGCATTTGAAGGACAGCCTGCACCTGAATTAATGGTTTTGTCCATTCACAAAATAAAAATATTTCACTCAAGGTTACCCTATGCCTCTTTAGATGCATGAAGATAATACATCACAAAGTTTTAAATATTGATTTCCATTAGGTTTCCTAGTATGCAAGATCCAAAAATGGTAGTCAAGATCTTTGGGAATATACTTTCCTGTAGTCTATAACTCATTTAAAAATTTGAAATCTGACAAAAGAAAAAACCCCTTAACTATAAGCATGATAGTTGCTTTTCTGTATTTCTGCAGTTGTGCTATACCCATCAGCATCCTGGCAAGCATCAGCAAATCTAAACCAAATAAACTTCAGTGGCAATTTCTTGTCCTGGCTTACCAATATTGAATTTGCAAGGGTCTAATTAAAATGCTTCTTAGAAATTGATTCGATATTGTTGTTTGATAAAGAACCATCTTTTTTCAATATTCAATACATTATAATTTTAATTTTCTAGTAACGCATTCGTAATTTTTTTTAATCCAACAAGAATAAAATTGTTTGGAGACTCTAATTTGTATCCCATCTACTTTTTGGCTGTTTCTCTTTGTACTGTTCTAATGTTCTGATTTATCTTACTTAGACTTTCGGAGGATATTTGGAGGCTCTACATGATAGTAAAAGACTTTACTGTAGAGATTGTAAAAGCTCATGTGCATCTGAGTTTTATGTCAGCTTTTACACACTTGGATTATGCAAAACTATGAAAGGAAAAAAGGTGTTTTCCACTGACTTATAATTTCATAATGATATTTTTGCTGTCAAGAGAGGGTTTTTTATTATTATTTTCTTGCTGAAATGTTTGCTAAGTCTTGTTGAGGGGGTTTGGGGTGATAGAAGTGATATAGTATGAAAACATTTAATTCCTTCTCTAAAGCATAATTTTTATTAGTAAGCAAACTGCAACAAGAAAATCTAATGTAGGTCATAATGCAGCATATGTGGACAAAATCCAATCTTTCTATTAGCTACTGTAATTAATCAGGAAAATTGGTTTCTTTTTAGGGTCGTTTGTTTATGGTCTTTTAAAAATAATTTCTGTAATGATCACATTCCCTCAAAAAACAAGAAAGAAGTAGAAACACCTACCAATGCACAACTAAGTTTCTTTCTATCTGTTGTTTATCTTACAATCCTTTGAAAAGTCTTAACCCAGTTGAAGCTTTCTTTAATCCAACACTTTCAGAAGAACTGCCACTAGCTGGGAATGTGGTGTGATGGTTTCCATTCAGTGTGACACCCCGTTTTTTCTGTATGCCTGGAAACACGGATCAGTACTGGACAAGAGTGAAAATGAAACAACAGAACTGAAACCATTGTTAATATGAATATAGAGGTTGAAGAGTGAGAGCAGACTGAGTGTGCTTTGGATGCTCTTCCAAGAAGGATGACAAATCGATATGACTCACCCTGGCCAGTTCTTTCAAAATTTAACTATAGAACTTGGTGGGGGGAGGGAAGTAAAGGAAAGCTTGTTTTACTTTGGGTAGAATAAAGAGAATGTCTTGTGGGTGCCAGACTGGAGTATGTTCTCAGGTCGTGCTTTGTGTGCAGGCATTTGCAAAGTTTAGCTACCTCCTGTCTCACTGGTCCTTTGGAAGGAATACATTGCAATGCCAAGAGCCACTTTAAAATCCATTAAACATACGTAAAACTGTCAAGCCCATTTCTTCTGCTTCCGTCTCTTCCGTAATAAGCAAGAAAAAACACATTTGTTTTTAAAATCCTCACTTGCTTCCTTTGTTGCTAAGATGTTTTTGCTGTAGCTGCGCAGCTCTGCTGCTGTCATAGTCCATTTATAATGCTGTTACTGTGCATTTCAGTTTCCGGAGTGGAAAGAAAAACCCTAACAGAGTAGTCAGGACAAACTAGTTTGGGTTGACTGCAGCAAGCTTGTAGTCGCGGTTTCAGACCCAAAAGCATTATTTAAAGGACTATCATTTGCTCCATCTGGAAAGGTGCAATGACTTGAGCCTTCCTTCCACTCTGCTTTTTTTTTTCCTTTTCTTCCCCCCCCCCCCCCGCCCCAGTTTCCTACACACACACACTTCTTGATATAATTCCCATGTGTAAGGATGCAAGATCTGTTGAAGGTGCACTCTTTCTCTTGCAAAGCACAGCCTCCACTCCTCTCCCTGATGCTGCGTACACTCACTGAGCATCCCTGGGACTTTGCAAGCACAAAAGAGCTGTGAGAGTAGCAGAGTTGAGACCAGGATCCTCTCCAGAGCTTCCCTGGGATAGATATTCAATCATGGCTTCTAAAACTGTGAATTTCTCTAGTTCTTGAAATCATAGAGTGCTGAGTCCGCTAACACGGCTGTTAATGAACCCAGCAATGGCAGATTTCAGTTTCTGCAGGGTTTTTGCCCCTCCATATCAGTGCAGTTTAGCTTCTATATTATAGGAAACTCTCTTTTCATTAACACACTATTTTTTTAAAAAAATGCAAGGGTTTTTTTTCTCAGAAAGCTGTCTGCAGACCCTCGTTTTCAGGCCTTTGGCTTGCATGTGATATCTGTTTGTTGCATGTAAATTCCAGAGCAGCTGCTGGAATTCCCACTGGTTTGTTTCTCTTCACATCTTGTTAAGGGTAGAGGAAACACAAACTTCATTGTTAATCTAATTAAATTCTAAACAGTCTAATTAAATACTTATTAGTCAAATTACAATGCTGCTAATACTTCTGGTTGCAATTATAAGCTGTTAATGTACAAACATACTCTGGTGTTTATCCTTTACTTGGATGCTACATTTACCCTTTCACTGTCCCTCAGGGTCCAAGGCTTAAAGGTTTCACTTTGGCAAGGGTGCAGGGCTTGGCAAGTGACTGGCATCCCAAGCCCTTTACCAGGAGGAAGAGCAGGATATAAGTTGTTTCTTCCCTTTTTTTCAGTTTCCATATGTGGTCATTTTGATGTTTGTCAACATGCTCTATGCCTTGTTTTTACTTCATTGATCTGCAGGTTTTATGTTGCATTCAAATTTACCACATCCATTCTATATGTATTGATTGCTTGTGCTTTTTTTAACCCCTGAAATAATGTTTTCCCAGTCCTTTAACTGGAGTGGTTCATAGCCCTGGAATAATCCTGTACCCTTGCTCCAATTGCCCTGGGCCTGCCACAGTTGCTTGCTGTAACTCATTCAAGATCATTTTAGCCAAAGGACCAGAGGCTTTTTCTCTGTATTTCCATCTAGGAAGACTGGTACTCTGAGGGCAAACCATTCCATTTCAGTATAATAGGCATGGCCATACCCTTTAATGTAGTAGATTCTGTGTGTTTGCCGTGCCTGCAGGGAGAGGTGAAGGTAACGGAGATGTCCAAGTGGCACCTGTGAAGTAATACCTCATTCCTCCCTTCTGCATGGAGATGTGAAAGTAAAGCATCCCTTATTTTTTCTCTTTTTTCCCCACTTTTACTTTGTCTGTGATGCCGTTATTCATAAAATCTGTGTTGTTCCAAAAGCTGTTAAGTGCTTTCTGGTAGGACAGTGGACTTCAAATAGGTTTCTTCTGGATTCCTTGGGGTTTACAAAGGAAATATTTGAAACAGAATGTAAGTTTGGGACAGCCAGAAGAGCTATCAAAATTGCCACTACATTTGAAAGTAAGCTTCTTAAGGAAAAACCTTTTTAGCAAAGGTACCTATTTATGTTTATATAGCTTTAAGTGTTGCAGGTGATAAATGAGGATTTTCACTAGGACACAAGGTTCATTTCTTTCGGATGAAATTATTGATTATTATGATTAATATGATTAATTTTTAGTTATGAAAACAGTCAAAAGTGTATATTGCATCAGGAGAGATGTAGGTACGACCCTTCCTTTACTTAGCTTGACTGCTAGACCCTCCATATACAAGCAAGATCTAATTCATAAATCAGGCAGTGGTATTATGGTGCTTTTGTGCTGGGCCAGCCCAGCCCAAGCACTTGTGCCTTGCAATTGGAAAAGTGCATTTTTACCCTGTTTCTACCCGGATTGTTTTCAATGTATTAAAATATGGATTTTAATGTACATACTGTCATAATGATTGCAGCCTGGAGAGTAGCAGCATTTCACATGGTCTGTTCCAAGTGCAGGAAAACTCATCCAGTTTTCTTAGTCTACTGTGTTTATGGAGCCACTTTGAAATAAGAATGGCCTAAGAATAGCTCCAAGAATGATTCTTTTTATGAAATCTCTTTATCAGGAGCCTGAAAATGTCTTCTCTTGAGGTATAAGTCAACTAGCAGAGAGGCAACTGTGTGACGAAGTGAAAAACAGGTACCTGTCTGTAAATTTGGTGCCATGACTCAACAGAAAAAGATGGCTCTGCTGGGGAATTTCAGTGTAAAAGGTAATTTATAGGATTGAAGTAATAACATATTTCATGTTTTGAAACTACAACATCTGGACAAAGGATGGGAAATTTGGAAAATGCTGTGCATGTTCAAATCAGTCCTACTTACCTTTTATTAGTAGTATCAGATTGGCATGTGACAGGTTATGGGGAAGTAGAGAGCACTGAAAGACCTTTTGAATGGTAACTTCAAACAGTCTCTTTTCTCTTTGGTTATCAGCCCATTTAGCAAAGAGAGATGGTCAGATCCTTTCAATAGGAAAGAGCAGGGGCAGGACAGGGAAGTAATAAGTTATATGAGATACCAATCGTATTTCCATCAACAGAAAATGACTCATGATTCATAAAAGCCTCCTTTATACTAGAATACATTGTTTAGAATTTTGTTTAAAAATTAAACATAATGTCTAGCATTTTAGCAGCTTTAACTTCCTGGCTTGATTTCTAATGGACATTCTATAAATAAAACATTTATTTCAAAGCTTGAATTCTCCTCAGAAAAGCCTATGGGCGGTTTTGGTGGGATACAGTTTTCCAGTGCAGCCTTATTAATTTGCCAACTGAACAACACTTTTGCAAGCAAAGCAATGAGTAAGAAGTGTGCTTTGAGCTGGCAAGACAGAATAAGACACCTTGTGAAAACAAACATGCAAAAGAAAAAGCTTTCTGCAAAATGCAAAGCAAAATTGATGCCAAGGTTGCTGTTCTGAATAGCAGTGTACAGCGGCACAGTGAGATTTCAGTCAATTCACCACCTGTGAGTAATCCTCCAAATAAAGGTATAAATTTCACAGCAAATCCTTCTGCAAGGCTCTCTAAGCCCTGAGCATTACCAAGAAAATATTCAGTGCACAATTCAATATCATCTATGGGGAAAATGGAAGGTTAGAAGATAATCCCTCTGTCACTTTCTTGTCACCAGGCTACTTGCACATATTTACATAAAAGAACCAGTTTCTTTTCTGGTGCCTTTGCTGAGATGCCATTTGACTCCATAATCCAGAGTGCATCACAGGCACTGGAGTGCAGGCCTCAACGAAACACTGGAAAAGAGGAAAGTCCTCTCTGGAAAAGCCTTGCAACCATTTATTACTGAATTCTGGTGTCAGGGGTGGAGGCTCACAGTATTTTAGGAGCAGCAGAGCTACCTTGGAGCCAAGGGAGGCAGAGGGTGGACACATCATGGAGGGATTGCTGGCAGACTGCTTCAGTGTAGGGACAAAGACCAAGCCCCGGTGATATGTCTCTGTTTGACACATGTATGGACATATATGTGCTTTATTATTTGCTTTTTAAAATTCAATTTAGCCAGAACAAAGTCCAAGACCTGGTGTCTCCCAGCTTTAGTAATGGCTGTACCCCTACCAGGTACTCCCTGGCCCAACAGCTTATGTCTGTTCCCTTCAGCTCTCATCCTTCCTCGAGTCCCATTCCTCAGACTGCCCCAGACAAGGTGGCTGCCTGCAGGCTGCTGACCACGAGCATGAGCTTTCCCCTGAACTGAGGCCAAGCCCTGACTGGGAGGGTAAGCCTTCGAAGGAGCCAGAACTGTGCCAGGGAATATGCCAAGAGCAAGGAGGTAAAGATGACTGTGGCCCAGCTCTCAGTCTGTGTCCTGGCCTTATTCTGTTTACTGGAATAGACAGAGCACACAGCCAAAGAGGTCAGGAAGAGAGCACAGCACTGAATGTTTTTAGCACACTGGGGACTTTTGCCCTGCTGGCCTTGGCAATGTTTTCTCATGCACCACTTCTGTGCATATGCTCATTTGCTTCCCTGCCTTGCTGTCCCCTGCTTCCCCTGCCTGCATCCTACCTTCTCATACATGTCCACGTCAGATGGCCCAGCAAAAAGCCAGCAATTATACTTCATCTCTATTGGGTCCTGTAATGATTCAAATAATTTCTTGAGTTTTAGTCTGCTTTATGAAGGCTGAGCACTTCTGGTCCAGAAGCCTCACTCAGACTTTGAAAGGAGGACTAAGACTCTACCATCCTTTAAAAAAAATCCATATTCCCAGGAATGTACAAAACAGCAGAAGGCTGCTTGCTGCCCTGACAAGGAGCCTGCAATAGTGTCTGTACTGCTGTGAACTTCTGCAGAAGTCACGTAGTTTAATTTTTGAGTTGGTTTGATTCCAAGGGAATACAGAGCTCTAATCCAGGCCACCCTGTGTTGCACACCAGTGCCTTTCCCGCTCTTGCTCCCTCTGGGGTACAAACACAAGTTGTGGGCAAAAGTAGAGAACCTTGTTAAAGTGGAATAAATATTATCACAAGTAATAAGACTAGAACTGAGTCGTTTCTCCAGTTAATATGGCAGCAATGTGGGTAGTTATGTCATCAGAGAAAAGGCAGTGATAGAAACGATGGGTCTACTATATGGATGACTAAGGTGAATTCTCTCTGGTTTATATAGGTGAGTAAATAAAGTGAAAAAAAAAAAAGCTCCCCTAGTGATCTATGAGTTCATACCCTGCTGCCTTCCAGCAAGGCAAGAACTTCTTAGTGCCTGAAGGTTTGGTTTTTTTTAATACAGTATAGGTTGTATAATCACTGAAGTGTTTGAAAACTTGCCCAACGCTAATTTTGTCTGTTTATGATGGTGAAAACCTGGTGGAGTAGTGAGAATTGCTTTCAGGGTGTCCTGAGACAAACCTTAAAAGTTGAGAATGCAGCTTGATTTGGGCCAGCAATCCTCTGGGCACAGATTGGTTAAGCCATGCAACCCATGAGCATCAATTAGAGGAACTGTCAGTGAAGGGTGTGCATGCTTGGAGGTTATTTCTGTTCTTTTTGCAGTTTACAGAAAAATTAACTGAAGGGACGTGGTCTTCTTAACACAAGGCAGCAATGGCTTGTCTTTACCAGTCAAAATCCAGGACAGAAAAGCCAGAAAACATCCCGAGAAACATGGATATAAAACCATGCAAGGGAGAGGAGGCAACTCCAGACTCCAACACAGGAGAGCTGACTCTGCTTTTACACTGAGATCAAGGACAAATTGTCTACTGGCTTTGAATCAAACGCTGGCTCAAAACTAAGATAATGGGAAAAAATCCTTTTTTATTTGACTCTGGTTTTTTTAAGTGTTTTTTATCTTGCTCATTTGAAAGTCTGTGCCTCTGTTCTAAGAAGGTTTTTTTTTTCCAGGATCAGAGATGTCTTGCCTTCCTCAAGTGCAATTCATTCCCAATAAAACACTCTATGTTCCATATCAACCATTCGTGTTTCCAGATTTTATGACTGACAGGTTTAACAGATTTATTCTTGTTTTCTATGGGTGTGAAGCTAAGACTGTGAGGTTAACATTTAGCATGCTCTGGAGACTGAGCAGCTCTTTCTGTGTCCGTGACTTTGCTCTATGATGAAACTAAACTTGCAAAATAAACCAGGAAAAGCAACTCTTTCCTGAAGTGACTGAGGCCTAAACAGTTGTAGTTCTGACAACCAAAGCAGGAAATAAAGATGCAAAATATAAAATCTATTAACACTTTCTTATTAAATTTGGAGTGTTTGGGGTTTTTTTAATGTCTTGTAACTAAATATAGTGCTGACCGGGGACAAATGAAATCCTTTTTACTTGCCTGATGAGAAGCTCAGGCATTATCTAAACCTCCCTTAAACAACAAGGGGAGTTTTTGTTTGCATATTTAATTTCTGCTTAGTAATCAAGACTGTTTTAAGTATTTACAGTACGCTGTGTTTGGAATCTCAGTGGATAAACAAGCTGGGATTTTATATAAAGCTTATGTCTATAAAACAAACACAAAATCTGATTCATTGTTCCAGTGGGGGAAAAATACAACTTACTATGAAAAATCACATTAAGGCATTGATCTGTTTATTTATCTATTTTATTCAAATCATAAACGCATAGAAATGGTTTGGATTAGAAGGGACCTTATAGATCACCTGGTTCCAACACCCCAGTGATAGGCAGGGACACCTTCCACTAGACCAGGCTGCTCAACAAACATGCAAATGAACATATAACTAGAAATACATTTTCTCTAACACTCAAAGAAAGTGATTGTCTGATACTGGCAGCATGTAGAAGAGCTTTTTAAGAGAGTAAGAACTTGACTTAAACTTCAATGTTAATTTAGTGCAATTAATTCCGCCTCTCCAGGTATAAGTAGAGATGTGGAAAAGAAATGGCAACATGAATAGACATGAATTAAGGAATTAAAATCACTTTGCAATAAAATTCTATAGCCAAATGTACCTTTGTTGGTGGAAATCAATTGGTAGAGAGCTTAAAAAGAGTCAGGTGGATCCAGATGGTCTCACATTTGGATCCCAAGATTGCAGTTTGGCTTCACGTCTAACATCAGAACCAGCAGGCACGTCCTGCACTCAACCAGAGGCCACCGCAGGACCTCCTGGCACCTCTCTGACTTACATCTTTATTTGCATAAATAAAATAATGATTTTTACCTAAAGACTATTGGCTTAGCCAGATATGGTCAAACAAGACCATATTTATCTGGCTAAGAACAGACAATGTTTTTTCTTATGCTTTGAGGTGATCCTATGCCAGCAAAATAGGATAATTTTATTTTCCTCCCAGAAAGTCTATGGCGTGTTTTTGTATTTGTCTCAGCAGATTGTGTTTAACTGGGTCCAGCACTGCCATAAGTTGACAGTATGGATTTCTGGTCTGGTGCCAGATAATGTTTACTGCAGATGTATCTCAGGACTCTTACAGGCCATGGAGCTGCTACCCTACCAAGCAATGTATTTGTGTTCCTGGTGGAATAAGTAAGTTGTAACTTTAGGTGTATTGGATTACTTCACATGGTCCAAAGGTCAATTCATGGAAAAACATTGGTCAAAATCACCTGGAAGTGATTCTTCTTCTCTTTCTCTTCCATCAACTGGGAGAAAACAAAAAAATGATAGAGACCAGGATTTTCTGGCACTCTTCTATTTACAGCACCCTTCTATTTAGAGGAGGTTCTGGGTTACTTGAATTGAACAAGTCCTTGTCCTTTCAGTTTCTGCTGTGTTTTTCTCATTTGCATAGATTTCAGTAGTTTTACTACTTTTGTAGCTAACTTATGTATTATTCATCAGAACTATTAGCTTTGATGGGGTCTCTTTCCCCTCATTTTAATATACATACTAAAATCAGTTTACTGCAATTTGTGAGCATTCATGAGAACTAGATTATTTTTTAAGTACCAGCACCAGTGTTTTGTTAAGTAATAAATATCATTTTTGGTTTGCATGGCACCTGGAAGTAACTCTGTACTAAGAGTCTGCTCTTACTATCTGTGTTGTGTATCAGCTGAAAAGTTGACACAAGATTCATTTCACTTCCAGGACTTATTATAAACACATCCTTTGTGTAAGAGATTGAAATATTTTGAATTAACACGAGAAATAATAAATAGAGAAATATTCACAAGTTAGCAGGTGATTCTGTACTTTTAGAAAAGTGTAAAATATTAAGTACATATGAGAATGTGCTCAAAAAGAAATCTTATTTTTGTGTGCAACGACTTAGAGCAGAGCCCCAGGGAAAGTACTTTATTTCATCTTTTTCTTTCATACAAACTGGCAGCATTTTTAATACAGCTCTTTCACGTCAGCTCTGTACATAATTGTTCTGTTTTGGCTGGAGAGTATTATTTGCTGAAATACCACTTCTTATCTTCCATCTCTTTGCTGGCTCTCATCCACTTTTCAGCTACTCCTCTGCATCTTATGACTTGTTGGTTTCTTTGAGAGACAATTTATAGTGCTTTAGATTGTCTTGCATGCTGCCTGCTTTGAGTTTTGGGTTTTGGTTGGTTTTTTTTTTTGTTTGTTTTTTTTAGTAGATGTCCCAGTGTTGTTTCAGCAAGGAGCATTCAGACTTTTCGTGAATAACTGTGAAGGTGGCTCTCAGTGTGTTGTAACTACATGGCACTGATGAAGGAATAAGATTATTTAGTTCAGAGACATAGTTCTTAAGACATTAATTAAGATTTTCTTCTTATATGACAGAAAAATTTTCATGCTTACATTTCAAACTCAAACCCTTACTGTTTTCATTGTTACCATTCTGTAATTGTTCAATGACTCTAAGAACGAGATATTTCCTACTTTCTTTTGTAGGAAATAGCACAGAACACTGTCTCCATGAGGAATGATAGAGGACAGTAAGGGATTGTGGTAATTTTTCCTCTTTATTTTAAAAAAGCTGGTTTCAATAACAACCTGGAATTGCCCGTGTATAGTCCATCAAGGCTTTTATGATGTTCAAAACAGGGAAAGCTTTTTGTTCCAGTGACTTTTGTGAAGTCTCATACCAGAGTGATGAGCATAAGAAACCCTAGAGAGGCAGGAAGTCAGATGTCCTATAAGGTTAAATTCTTTTCTTCTCTGGGTAGACTTTTTCTGTAGAACATACCATGATGTGGCTTTAGCTCCAACTCTCACTTTTAAGAGTAAGCTGAGATGATTATTTCAGACTGTATACTTTTTGTCCCTTGTTTTCATTTCAGGTTTTGCATGTGTTGTAAAGCTCAACAAGACAATTTCTGCTGCGAGACCTAAATACAGTTTGATCATGGAGTATTAAAAAACATGATGATGGTTATTTGGTTAGCCACCAATTTCCTTCCTTATGCTCTCAGTCTCAGATTACTGAACTTTCATCTGGCATTCTCAGACATGCTCACTAATTGTCCTGTAGCAGACAAATAAACAGCACGTTTTACAAGTAATGTGTGGGATGTACTAACTAATGTCAATTCATAGGTTGCCTGGATACAGATCTTATTTGTGCTTAGGATTATTTAATTAACTTCTTAATTGTAAAGAACAGAGAATTGAAGCATGCAGTCCAAAGTCTAGTCAATGCAAAAACTCAATAGACTGTAATGAATTTTGGCTCGGACACCCACTGCTCTGGTCGTCAACTATATTGCAGCTGTAACATAAAAGATGAGAATTAAAAGGGGCTTAGATGAAGTTGGAGGAGGCTGTGTGGAGGGGGAGGATGTTATTAGGAATACCAGACTAATGGAAATGCATTTGTAGAGAGCGTTGTTCAACATGTGTCATGTAGCTTAAAGGAATGTTGAACAGCTGCTAAAGTGAATATTGTCAGTATTTCTAACAGGTTAAGCATGAAGGGTCTTTGGAAGAAGAACTGTATGGGGTAATGGGATCTCTGGAGCCTTTTTATGGTTTTTTTGGGATGCAAATTGTAGGAAGTATTAAATGTTTAATATCGATGTATACTGCTCAATGCTCAGTGAAGAGACAGAAGGATGTACAGAAGTTCTAAAGGTAATGTTTAAAAGTGAGTCGTGGCTCCATCTCTGTAAAGTTGTAGAAACACACCGTATAGAAATGTAGCTGATGTCTGAGTTACTTGAGGAAGATGGCTCGGGCTGAGACCTCTGCACTTAAAGATGTTGATCTGGGAAGAACACCTCATTCGTTTGCCATCAATCTATGGTGAATTTCCATCCAAGAGGAGAAATGGAAATGTGAAAACACAACAAAATTGTCAGATTTAAAGGAACTCTTAACACCAACTGAAACCTGAGTGTATAATCAAGCTGCATTAGCTTGACTGTGCAAGATAAAATGGGGCTGTCAGTTGCTCTTTTTCAAACTCTGTTAGAGGTACAGAAAGTCCACAAAACCTTAAATGTGTTCTGTCTGCTCTAATATCCTCTCAAGCAAGTTTAGGGTAGGTGGAAATAACCATAGTCATGTATCTTTTACTCTAGTTGTGTCTGCCAGACTTGGTTTGTGGTGAAAGGAGATGGTTTTGTGTAAAATATCCAATTTTGGCATTGCTATGAGTAATAAGAAAGGATCAAAATACAACAAGTCATTGATAAAATGACCAGTGAACTGATGACCCAGATGAACTGATG
This sequence comes from Orthonyx spaldingii, assembly GCA_013397795.1. NCBI lineage: Eukaryota > Metazoa > Chordata > Aves > Passeriformes > Orthonychidae > Orthonyx > Orthonyx spaldingii. Next base: position 452,982 of record VZTJ01002639.1, on the reverse strand, counting down.
ATGGAAGACCATTTTAGTAGAGGTGAAAGAATCAGAAAAAGTGTTGTATTTCCACAGTGTTGTGGAAATAGTGGTCTAAGCTATATCATCATCTCCAAAGCACTGCTGCCACTTAGCCATCCTTTGGGGGATCTAGGAAGCCAGGGTTTTGTGATTATTTTTCCCTTTGTATACTTAATATTACATGAGACCAGTACCCTGCTGATCATGTATAGCTTGACTGAGATATCAGATGCTAATTCATGGCATTACCTGGGTAAATTTACTTTATTTGCTCAGTAAAAAAATGAAAAAAAGGATGGGGGGATATTAAATGAAAGGATCCATGTACTGCCTTGACAGCCTGGAGCCAAACGAGATCCCATAATAATATGCAGACTGATGGAGGGTAATTCCCACCACTTTGCTCCTAACTGTGTGAGAACAGGAGAGATGACAAAGGGTACTGAACCCATCCAAAAGCACTAAAAATTAGAAGAGTAATGAATGTCTGGTGCAGGTGATGAAGAAGATAGAGATGAGGGTCAGGAATCAATGGACAGAAAGCTGTGTCCTCAGTTTCCTGGGACTGGAGGCAAAGGCAACCCAGAGAAAAGTGAGATTTTTCCTGCGCTCTGGAGACCTGACTGATTAATGGCTTTGAGCTGTCTGTGCTCCTCCTGTAGGTGTGGGGCTTTCTCCTTGCTTGGTCTACCTGGAACATGAAGCATGAATTAAAGCACTGGGAAACTTATGCATGGCTGGGATGGATGAGCTGCCTTGTCTGAACCTGAACCATCTCTGTATTTGCCTTCCAAAGTGCCTTGTACAGAGGTGATACTTTACTGACTATGAATGCTTTCAAAGACCAGCTTCAACAAAAGCTGTGAACTTAAACCAGTCTGCATTAGCAGAAGCCAAAGGTTTGCATTTTCTGTACTGCATGGAATTTTCTATTGCGCTAAGCTGACCGGAATGGAAAAAGGAGAAAATTTGGATATTTAAAGACTACATGAAAAAGATATCTTTTTTTTTTTTCCCCCCCCAGTATCCATATGACACATACATATGTAGGCTGAACAGCGCCTTTCTACACCACTCCAGAATTTTGGTCTCACTCATAATCCCTTCTGAATTGTCACAAAAGGGAGGCTCAGATCCTCTGCAGTGATGATGTGGTGGATTTGATTCACAGCCTAACAGACTTAAGGTGTTTCTCTGGTGAGAGCTTAAGAAAAAAATCCTCAGGATGTTTATTGAGTGCTATTTACCAGACTTGGTTTATACCATTACTAAATCCATTTAATTCATGGGATTTTTTTGAGATTATGTGCTGTGAAAATACTAAGATATTTCAGAAAGATTTCATTTACTTCAGTACAATCTGTCCCTAATTCAGCTTTTACAGACTTTTATGTGGTAGCTACCTTACAGCCCATTAGTCCTTCAGAAAAGCTGATCCAGGTTTTGTAATCTTTCCTTTTCTTTTTTTTTCCCCAGATGATTTTTCACAAGCCAGAAGTTTCTCTAAAATCTCTTTCTTGACTCGTTATTTCCTGGCAATTCTAAGCCGGTTCTTTGTTTTCTATTCCAAGAGTCTGGAATGCCATAATATCTCTCAGTTTTTGAGGAAGATTTGTCTGGTTGTTGTGTAAAAGTTTCAGTGTCTAGTTCCAAAAATTCATAATAACTTTATTTAATATTTTAGCACACCAGTGTTTCACTTAAAACAATCTATCCAGTGTTTTTGTAACAGTGATGGTATGGAGATTTAACGGAAGTAAGGTGTGTAAGGATATATTGCCTCCCTTTCTGCAACTGGCTTCTCTTAAAAGAAAAATACAATAAAAGAAAATTTCTTCACACAGTGCTGCCTTGTGCAGTTATCCCACAGTAACTGGAAGACTATATTTTTAATAAAATGTTTTAGAAGAGTGCCAGGTCATTCCTGAAAGCCAACTCCTGTCAGAAGTTCTCTTTTCACCTGTTTGTTGCCCTTCTGAACTCGTTGGGATATTGAATAACTTATTTTCTATTTTGTTTAATTCTGTGAGAGTGGTGCCTAACATACTGCAAGTATTAACATCAGGACACAGGAATGAACCTGAAGTCCAGTATGTCCAAGACACACATTTTAATGAGAAAGGACATGTCCCTAAAACCCTTTCCATCACCCAGTGCTTCAAGCAGTTATGGCTATCAGATTGCTGACCTGTAACACATGTCTTACTGTAAAACCTGAAGTGTGCAGACACTGGGCTCAGTGTCCATGAAATATCTAGATGAAATCAGGAAAACTGGCCTTGTTCACCATCAAATAAAATACAAAGTCCTGGATCCAAGATGTTTTACCATATTATTTTGCTGGTAAAATAAAACTGCATTTTTTTTCTCATGGATCAACACAATGGAAGCGGTATTAATCTTTGCTGTAAAGGACATTTACAATATGGAAATGGTCCACAAGAATAGCTTTAAGCTTCTTTTTCCCTGGGCTTTGTCATTGAAACTCCAAATTATAAGATATTCAAAAGAATAATGTAATTTAAAAAAATTCTCAAAGAAATGCACTTAAAACCAAACCCAGTATCAAATGTTCAGCCTCTCACAGTCTCTCCTTTACAAAAAAACTCCTCTGGACAAATCAAAAAGAAAACACTTTCCTCTGCCCATTTGAGGCTACAAACTACACAACCCTTTTGCTTTTTATTTTGGTTAGCAGCTTGGACTCCCTTACTGCATAACTAACCTGAACAAATATTGTGCCTTAGACCATTTCAAGGGAACAAATTCCAAAACAAGCAAAGAAACAATAGACAACGATTTTTTTCTCAAAGAAAAGAAGTATGTAATTAATCATCCTTCTGAGGAGGAGAGCTAATCATTTATGGGCATTTTTTTTATCAAGCAAAGTACAAATATGTAGATTTTTAAGTCAGGAAGGAAAAAAGAAACTGTACACAGTAGTTTCGAACTACCTTCAGCCCTACTGTGCTGTGTACACAGTGCAATAATATCCTTAGCAAAACCAGGGGTCGTTTATGTAGCCCCATGCATAGGAACCCTGCAAATACAGGAATTTTACATAATGTACAAGTGTCACGCTTTATAGAGGGTATTACATACTTTTGCTACCAGGAACGAAGCTTTGTGGTCAGTGAAAATATTCATCTATAGACCTGTTGCTGGTGTTGAGCAATACTGAATGTTAGAATGGTGGTTTGAGTCCAAACCCTTTCCTATCTCCTGCTAAGCAAAGTGTGGAGGGGGTGATGGCAGCACTTCCAAGCGTGTTGACCCTTTCTGATTCCTTCTGACGGTCCCCAGACATAAACACAGCAAATGCCTGCTGGTTTCATACTTCCTTTGAAAGGGAAGGGGAATAAAAGGTCCTATTATAACCCAAAATCTGATTAACTTTGGCTGTGGTGGGCAGCTTCCCCGGTAGCTCTGAGGCACAGCCCAGGCTGTCTCTCTGAAGAAGAAGAGAAAGCTGTCTTCCCTGGAGTACAGTTGCCTGCGCACACTGCAGCTTTTGCAGAGTAATCCAGCCTGGGACTGGATATGCCTAAGTGTTTCTTGCATGTAGTGACTGTTTACAAGTTTTTGTGTCACTTTTTGCATTTTTGAGAGCTTCTCTGGGGAGCTCGAGTGTTGTTAAAGGCAACAGGGGAAAAAAGAACTCTCTGAGCATAAATAGGAAGATTTGCTAGTCAGACTTGGTGACTGGCAAAGAACAAGTCCAGGACTTTGGCAGCTCTCTTGGGTCTGCAGTTCTCTTGTCATTTTTGAGCATGAACTGTCTGTGGCTAAGAAATGAGGGTAGCGCTCTCTATTAATCTGTCATATTGTCCCTTAAAAATCTAACTGGAAACCAGAGATTTATAGCCCTCTACTACAAAGTATGGTTGTCTCTAAGCACTCAATGGGCTGAGGAGCAGGTCTGGATCTGCTTTTTTAGGGGTTCAAGGTTCATGATTCCCAGCACATCTCTTTGGAAAAGGTGCCAGGCATGAGATCTCCATAATGCACCAATGTACTTGGAGGCACATTCCCCTTGGATGCATGCAAGCAGTCCTGCGTTCCTTTAACTCACAATGTGAGCTATCCAGACCCAGGCTGTCCCAGGGGGGATTTAGCTAAGCTGGTGTGCTGCTGTGCAGGCCAGAATGCTCATTAGCTGATACCCATGACTGCACTAACATCCCTGCCCTGCTTTGGCACGGGGCTGGCTCGCCTCCAGCAGGTGCAGACAGTGTGGCAAAGACAGGAATGTCTTGCAGCAACAAGGATGATCAGCCCACGGGAGAGGGAACTGGAAATCCCGTTCAGTCCATGAACAGTAGGGAGGCACAAATGTCTGAAAATCCTGTTACTTATTCAGCTTTCTTACCATGGATCTCAATGCCTCATTTCGGGCTTCCTATCCTTGCTTGTGTTGTCTCCATTTCTCACCTGGACATCTTCATTATTTTTACTGAGCAGCTGTTTCTTTTTATCTTTTACTGGACTATTTTGACTGATGCTTAAATGAAAGCAACTCTGCTGTTGCATATGAAGAACAGAACACTGCTGTTCCCAAGGGAATGTTCTCTTCCCATGGGTGCAACAAGATGCTTCTGAGTAAAACCTCCAAATAAGTGATGTCTTTTTAATTTGACACAACTTTACATTATGCTCTCCTACCTGACACCTTGCCTCATGCCATTCTTCTGCCTTCCCCTTCCTGACTCCAATGATCTACCTCCTGTGAATTTTTCTCATTTGCAGTATTCCTTATCGTGACAGTAGGAATGAGATCACCCAAAGCAGGAACACGGCAGACAGACCATGGAGCATCAAAGTGTTGCAAAATGAGCATGCTCTGTTGGGTAGCTCAGCTGGGTTTTAAAAAACATAAACGCCACAGAATTCTGACATAAAACTAAAGATTAACTGGGTCCATATGAACGCTTGGCTTCCACCCAACACCTTATGGCATGACAGCAGAATCAGGTCCAGTGCTGATATTATTTTTTCAAGACTGGAATGTGAAGCTAAGGATGCATTCAGCAATAGACTGACACACTCACTTGAGTTGATGGTAGGTCTATTACAGCCCCCACTTGCAGTACTATTTTGAAAATTAGTTTTCCCTTCTTTTCATTTTTTTTTAACTGCTGAATAAGAATAATATTCTCTCAGTGTAAAGTGCTTTGATAGATTCCAAATGGAATTTCTCTAAGTACACCATAGGTTTATTATAATACTACACTTTTGACTTCACTCTAGGGAGAGTGCATTAATTATGTAGAGCAGAGCAGAATTTAGCAATGTCAGTGGCACTCAGACTATTAAAAAAATTTGAGAGGTGTCTTGGAACTTGGGATTGTTGCTCCTATATTTTTGAGCTGGCACAGAGATGTCACAATAAATCTGTTGTGATCTTCAAGCACTGGGTTGAACATTGTGCTGTTGATAATTTTAAGGGTGGATAAGAGGAGACAAACATGATTACTTGCTGAAAAAGTGTAGAATGACAAGTCTGTGTCTTCTTTGCCCATGCTCATTTCTGTCCTTGGCCTTGCAAGCCACACGCAAAATATGTCCACAGATATGGGGCCCAGCGGCCTACCTGGATCACTGCAGCTTTTAAAAGATGTGGACAGGAAAGAAAAGCAAATCAAAATCTATTCAGGGATGTCATTTGGACATGTAAGGAGGTAGCACCAGTTTGCTGTCTGTCATACAGCAGACGGTTGCTGTAAATTACAGTTCAAAGAATACCTGGAGAACTGGACAGATCTCTCTGACAGTGCCCACTGAATGTTCAGAAGGAGCAAGAAAGATGACTGGAAATTTTGGGTACCCCGTTCTTTTGCAGTGAGATGAGGAGTGTGGGGAAGCACTCAGCCAACAGCATGAGCAAGCTTGAATATCAAGCGTTTCCCACTGGCGCAGAATGAAGTGAAAGTATTCACTGACTCTTGCAGCCTCAGGGATGAGACACAGAAACCAGAATATTGCTTCTAAGTGAGGATCTTGCAAAGATCATTGACTAAAATCCCCAGTCCGAATGCCCAGAACCTGTGACAAAACTTAGATCCTAAATCTGTGCTCAGGTCTGTTCCTGAAACAATGTCTACCTAAGTGAGCATTGAACTGTTTCTAGATTTTTCTGCTTTGCTATTTTTGTACAATGTGGACAAAAGTGCAAAACTCCCACAAATAAGATCTTCATTAGCAAGTTGAGGTCCCAGAGCTGAAAGACAAGAGAAGGAATTACCATTGTTCTGAGGAAGGAAAGTGACCCTGTTCCAGAAGACAGTGATGCCGAGGCAAAGCATTTGGCTTCGTCAAACAAGATGGGTAAATTTTTTGACAGGAGCTTTGGAGGTCAAACCAGTTCATTTTTATTTTTTAGACCTAAAATATTTTGCTTAGAACTACCATCATAGAAATCCTGTGGCCCAGAGTATTTGTTTTCAAGTTCATGTTCTGAGTCCTTTTATAGTAAAGGGAGAAGGAGGGGAAGGCCCTTAGTACTAGGATTGCCACATTTGATCCATTTTAGGTAGTTATTTAAGGATGGAATGGATCACACCTTAGGAAAAACCTTCCACTGAGAAACCTAGGTGAGTGTCTCAAATATAGATGTGTATAGGTACAGATGTACCCCACTGCAGACTGTGATTGATACACACTTTGTGTCATGATTTTTCCATAGTTCAGCTTTTTGAGCAGAACTTTCTCTCTGTGCCTCTCTCTCTCAGCTGTAGAGCAGTTTTCTGATTGTTGACTATGACACAGAATATTGCCAGTGAAATCACTGGGAAAGAAAAGCAAATCATAATCTATTCAAGCAGCTCTCTAGAAGTCAAATTAAAATTGTGCCTTCACAAAATATGATGCTTTAATGGAGATTCTAAAATGGAAATATTTTTTGTTTAGGTTAAACAAGTGGCTTTCAAAGAAAATTCTTATAACTCAATTAGCAAGAAACAAGGCAATAAAATTCAGAAAGTGTATAATACAGATGTTAGAATGCTGTGTGCTCCATATCTATGTTACAGGTAAGCACAGTATGGAAATAATTGAAATGGGTTTTTTTTTTCTCTTTTAATTTAAGATTATCTGAAAAATATTGTCCACTGGCATAGCAGAGAACCACTTAAAACCACTCTAATTTATTGAAGCAACAGAAATGTTTAAGTGCAGCCTCCCAAACAGATAACCATTTATTTTTTTCATCAATGCTAATTGTTAATTCCACCTGAAAAACAGTACTTTTCCTCTCAACGCCTCAGATGCCAAAGACAATAAACTATTGAGAAATAGTATGGGGCTGTTTGGTTTTTTTTTTCCCTGATGGTTCTTCTTTTAGATGTCTGTTTCTAGGACTGCACAAGGACAAACTTGTTCCAAGGCACTCACACAAACTTTGCTGTGTTTCCTAATTCTTTGGTGTTTGACTTTGCATCCTTCACGTTTTGTAACATCAGTTCTGCACGTGATACACATCCTGCTGCTCATCTGAGTGATGGCTGAGTAGCTGTCACACACCAGTTCCTGGCCAGTGATTGAATGAACCACTCTTCTTTTAATGCTCCAAAGGCCTTTAAGCTCCCACTCCTTTCCCATCTCCTGAGGTGACGTAGCTGCCTGACAAGAGGTCTCGGCCTCCCTGTGGTGCTCTCACCAGATGAGGTTAAGTGTGAGCAGCAATTTATATTTTGTCAAAATTGGAGGGGTGGTTCTACAATGTTTTGACAGAAATGTAAAACTGTGAAGTGGTTCAGCTTTTGTTAGGTGTGGAGCCAGGTTGAAAGCCCAGTAGGCAACGTGTGTCACTCCAGCAAGCCCCTGGTTCACGCTGAGGAGCACCCATCACCCTCCCAGCACTGCCAACTCACCATCCTCCCAAGTGGGACTGATCACTGCCACAGATTTTTACACCTTGTCTGCTCCGTGCTTTTTCACCTCACAATTAATCCCTGACTCAGACTGAACCTTCTGTTGCTGTTTCCTCTCCTCAAATCTGGAAACACTTGTTGATAGAGACTGGGGAAGAGAAGGCAAGGAGTATATTTCATCTGTCCACTGTCACTGAACCACCTGTTCCTTTCAGTAGTGTGCCCTTATTTTCCTTGTTCAGCCTTTGATTTTGGCAAGTACATTCCCTAGGGGTTTCTCAAGAAAGCTCAGGCCTTTTTGAGCCAATTTCTGGTAGTGAAGTCTCAGTACTTTTGCTCTCAGGATCTTTTTAAGTGCTTGCTTTCTTCCTTTTTTTTATTTTTTAATCTAAATAATTCCTTTAACCTACTTCTGTACGTCTATACACAAAAGAATTGCTATGCTATCTCACAGCAGCATTCTGAATTGATTTAAAAGGATTTCAGAGCCTCAGCCACAAATATCATGGAAGTGTTTATACTGCAAGCATGTTCTTACAGCACATCTATTCCAGAACAACAATCCAAACTCTGCCTTTGTGGAAAAACTGCCTGATGCCTTCCAGAAGAAAGCTGTTGGTAACTATAAATTTCAATGTGTGTATTCAAACAATATGAAATAGAAGATGTTTTCAAAACAAAAGGTAGATTTGGAGTTGTTTTAAAAGATGGGGTGAATAATTTTCATGTTTGTACTTGCTGAAACACATATTGTGCTTGTCTTCCTGTATATTCACACAGAGCTTAGACTGATAATCTGTTATTCCATTTAATGCCTTTATTCCTTCCATATGCCGGAATGATCTCATTACTGTGTATGTGGACACCTGTTCCAAATTATTTCTAATGGCCTTAATTAGGCTTATTTAAAATTTTAATTATTATTTTGCAGCCTTTGTTTAGAATCAGATTCCTGCAAATTTGTCAAAGTTGCATGCAACAACAACTGCTGTGGCAGCTGTAAACAATATGCACTACTCCCATAACATTCTTCAAGTTGCAATAAATTTGTTTCTCTGCCTGCCTTAGTGATTTAAGTGCTTGACCTTAAAATTTTAAAGCAACCACTTCTTATTTAGTTATAGTCATAAATTGGTGTAATAACTACCTTCTTAATGGTCAAAGAGTGCAGCCAAAACCAACAAATCTGTTCACTGAAGGAAAACATGTACACATCAATATAAACTGTTAAAACATATTATTGATTGTTTTCTTAAATTGTTGGTTGGGGGTATTTTTAGTTCCTTTAAAAATGTCAGGCAGAAAATAATACTGTCTCCTTTTCATGGGTAGTCATATATGACAGTGGCAACATCTTCTAAAACCTATGAAATCCATACATGCTGGCAGAAAAGAGGAGTATTTTAGCACAGGTCATACATTTAGTCACCCTGACCCTTGCTGGTTCCCTTCCTGTTAAGCACAGCTTCCTTCTCGGAGTTAAGAGCAAATTTGGAAAGGAAATCATGGAGGTCAGGTTTTGCTTATCCCTTCAACTGAAAGGAGAGTTTGCTGTAAAGTAATGCCTCTCTTGTCATAGATCTGCTGTTCCCTGTACATCAGTCACTGTACAGACTGTGGAAACTCAACTTTCAGCACTTTAAAGGTTAGAGGCCTGCTGTGCCAGTAAAGGACACAACAACACCGGCAGGCCTTTATGGTCTTTCCATCCCTCTTTATGTTCCTCTGGTTTCCTGTGTCCATCCCCACTGGTGACGGAGAGAGTCTTGGATCACAGGGCCCTTACTTCAAGCATAAGGAATGTGGCTGTCAAAGTTCAGCCAAGTACGAGCTACCAAGATACAACACCCTTTTAAATTGTAAACGTTCAGCCAGCAGCACCTTATTCCATACGCCTGCAGCGCTTAACACAATGCAGAGCTGCTCTTTCCTGATATAACGAGTCAATACCACAGAACTGCTGAGTCTTTGCTGCAATGATAGAGCCAGCAGTACTTTTATCTTTACCAATTAAAACCCCATTATTTTAGTAAATGTGGTTTTTTTGTTTACACCAGCTTATAACCTTCCTGAGCTAAGTGTCCGAGCGCTTCAATGTTTCTCTTAAGCTCACTGACCAGGAGGAATGCTAGGGAGTGAAGCAGGGTGACCATGCCAGTTTTCATGTGTTGAAGGTCCCTAATATATTACTTTCATTTGATTATCACTATTTAGCAGATATTAGGTTGCAGATATTTCAAATCCAAACAACTCCTTGGTTCTGCTGGACCCTGAGTTCATTTCACTTAGACATGGTTGCCAAATTTTGAGAGTATAACTTGCAACCAAGTTGGTTTTGTTTTGTTGGGTTTTTTTAAGGACGTGGAATTACAGTGACTTTTCAAAATACTGCAGAGAAGTTACTACTGAGAAATTTGCTTGGGAGTTAAAAATACATTGTGATTATATACGTTTGGTGTGAGACATGGTCAGCATCAGCCTGGGGGCAGCAGCAATGACTGGCAGAGTACTGAGTGTGGTTGTATTTTGCTTAGCCTTCTGGTTTTAATACCTTTAAAATGAATCCCTACATGATGCTTTCCAGGGAAGAGCAGTTTCTCTGTAGCGTTTGCTACATTTTGCACGTATTTATTCTTATTTGAGTCAAGAAGGACATGTTAAACAGCCTTTTGTTCATAGCATATGAGTGATTTAACCCTCTGTATTCCAGGACTTGTACATCTTTCTTACTGATACCAAGAGTGCACAGTGTGCCCTTAGTTTCTTAATTAGAAATGTCTTTCCATTTTTATGTGATATCTGTCACTTTGGATTCTTGATCATTAAAGAATATATTTTACATGCAGGCTTTTTATAACCGTGATATTTTAACCTTAGATTGCAGAGAATTCTTAAAAATAAACGTTTCCTCTGTGCATTACAGTTAAAAATGCATAGGTGACAACTCCTGCCAGTAAACTATTTCATCTTTAACAAAGGTTTTACCAAATGCTGACAGCAATTACAGTGTTGCTGTTAGGTATGTGCCAGGACTTGGAACTCTCAGACAAATTTCAGCTAGGCTGTCACTCCAGATATGTAATTTCAAATATTTTTTTTGTTTATTTCATTTAGGTTAATATAACTGATCATATATTTTCATGGTAATTGGACTAAGTAAATATGAGATCAAAGCATTTTGTTGCCACCTCAAGATGCTGGTAAATTGCAACAGAATCACGGTGTGGAACAGATGGATGTTCTCACTTGTTTGGCAAGGGAGTAATTTCTCTGCAGATGGAAGCCTTCCAGCTCAGCTTTGTGGCACTGCAGCATAGTATAGCATAAAGGGCAGAGTATGGATATCTACCAGTCTAGCTTCCTGGGAAAGTAATGAAAAGGAATAACCGGTTCATACTCAGGAAAATTAAGTGATCTGCTAGAGAGGGAAGGAAGTCAGGAAAAATATCTGAAGGTATCGGAGTTGGTGAGAAAAAATGTGATAGACTATTTCTAGTAAGGTTTTCACTGAGAGTTATTTAACTATGTTGTGTTGAATTATTAGCTTGCTAAATTTATATTATTTCCAGATAATAATGTTTCACAGCAAATCCATTGTGTTTGGAGAAGAAAAAGTAAGATTTCTTGTAACTTTACTGGTTTTATGAGCAGTAGTTTAATTTTAAGTTATCTCTGTTTTTATTTTAAATTATATGGAGTAACAAAAAAATCTCTGTGTGGGTTTGTTTCCCGCAAGTCTTGTTACAAAAGTGATTAAACACAGAGGCACTGCAGTTCAGTTCCCACCTGTTAAAGTTTAATCTTTAGCCACTTAGTTGTTCTGTGACATGCTTTGGACTACTAAGGCTGTAAAGCCACATGGCATCTCTTAAAATTAATTTGTAACAAGCTAATAGAACACATCTGAAACACCAGGTAGAGTTAAGACCTAGAAGCTGTTAATGTGACTAATTACTGCCTTGGGCTCAGCTCAGTTGAAGGCCTGAAGAGCTTGTGGCTAGACCTAGCTGGTTTGCAGAATGCTGTTGGGAGCTGCTGTACTTCTCTGAGAGCTTTGGATAAGGCTGATTTCTATGGCATTTCTTATTAAAACAATTAAAACAATCAATTTCTTATTAAAACAATCAATTAAAACAAGCAAATGCCAATTTCTATGGCATTTCTTATTAAACCAAAACTCAACAAATCTAATAACAACTTGCAATACAAAAGATCAGTGGGGTCCAAAATCCCAAGAAAGGAGTTGCAGTTCAGAACCAAGCTGCTAGATCAGGACATGTTACAAAGGGCCCTGGATATGTATTCAAAGATGTGTAGTTCTGTACAAGATATACTCAAAGTGAATTCCAGTGAAGATTATGGTAGTAGTTATTGTACTACACTGATAATCACAATCTTAGAATAATTCATTTAAAAAAACCCCAAACAAACAAAAACCCAAGTAAATTATGATGGCACCTTTCTAACTTTAGCAGCAGCAAAGATGTTGGGCAAGGCATACAAGATATTGGACAGTATTACCCCCAGAGCTGATGTGTGGTGAACTGAATGCTTAGAGATGTTATGCAACGTGGACCATTTTAAAATGTACATCTTTTTCTTGTGCTGAAAATTCTATTTATTTTGGGACCTGAGAATATAATTTAGTGTTCCGTTTTTAAAACCTGGAGATATTGAAATGGAAGTTCTGCCCTGCAGAGTGCTCCAAATGAAAGCAAATTTTAATGATTTTTTTTCCTATTGAGAAGGATGTAACATGGAAGATTATTTTAATGGTATATTGATATTTTCTCCCAAAGTGTCAAGTCCTGGGACTGCATGACATGGTAGAGCTCCTGCATGGCACTGATGCCAACATGGAGCAGATACCACATCTAGGCAGCTGGAATGTCTGCTTTAGCTGCATTCTCAAAACTCGGTCAAGAATAGCTGCAAATGTACACACATATGTGCCAAATCTACAGGAGACTGAAAGAACACCCTGGCAGCCTGACTGCTTTTGTAGCAGCGTTACTTTGTGGCTTTCTTTGGCTGGTTCCTCTTAATAATTTTTTTTTTTCTGCAAACTACTCCAACAAGATAATCCTACTATCGAAATCATAGCACTTGAGTATTTGTGAATATACCAAGAGCCTGGTACCTGAAGAGGTGCCACTGAGAGCAGTTTTGTTTGATGGTGCCTGCAACAGGGTGAATAGCTTCTTTTAAAGATGTGTCCAAATATCCAAGCTCCCTTGGGAATGAAAGAGCACACATTGCTGGAGACAAATATAGAAGTTCTTATCAGAACTGTAAATCACACACAGGCCCCAAAGGAGTAGAAAAAGATTAATGGTCTAACTCCAAGAAAGAGATGTTTTGGGTAAGGGCTGTACTCAGTTGAGTTCTCTGTAGCTGGAGGTTTTTATTCTAAATAGAATTGAGAGGTACTATTGCCTAATACCAGGGAAACTGGGCAAGAAGGTTGTTCAGTGGTACAAGTTTCTCTCTTCTTCAGTTTGTTTTCTGCAGTAAAGCTTGATTACTCAGAGTCCATCTTGTGCAGTTATTGGACATAATGGGAAGTAAACAGAGATGCGAAAACTGAGGCCCAAGGACAGAATATGGGAAAGGACACAGTCTAAAGTTCAGAAAAGAGAAATGAAAGAAACAGTGATAACATGCACCCCAAGATGCCAGTGCAGAACTATACTTGCTGGAGAAGACAGAAGCAGAGCTCTACAGTGAATCTGGTACAGCAGCCAGCCAGGTCAGCTGAGTATGCATTGCCAACTGCAGTTATCATCCACAGGATAGAACATTATTGTTGTTGTTAAACAGCTTAAATAAATTGAAAGGGAGATGGCAACAGTGCCATGAAATGCCCTATGCAATAATTCTGATACGCTCTACCACTTTTACAAGCCTTGTGCATATTATCCAATCCAAACCAAACACAGATAATCACACAGTAAAACCATTAAGAACAAGGAACGGCTGATGATTCCATCTGAGCTGCCTGGTACAACTTCAGGACACCAGCAACCTGATGTCGAAAGGAGAACAAGCTAATCGCTGAGCAGGACATTGCTGAATAAAAAACCACATAATATGTGACCTAGAAAAGATGATGTTTTTCCACCCAGCCTTGGAAAACGTAAAAGCAGAGTTCCTAAGGCAAAGGATAGCAACTAGTGCTTCCAGAAGAAATGAGGAATATTAAAATTGACTTTTTCATGCTTCAGCTCAGTTTGAGAAGGGATCTTGCTGTGCTCTTTTTGCTGTTTGATGGAGTTTTTTGAGTTTTGGTTTGTGGTTGGGTTTTTTTTTGAAGACACACCCCAAGACTGTTATTAGTGGAAATACAGGGCTCAGTTTCTAAGAGAAACAGAAACCCTGCTAAACTTTCAATAAACTGGAGTCTTTTGCTGTTGTCTGCTGCCACACTTTACTATCTGCACAGTCATGGCAAAATTTTGAGAAATACAAATTATATTACTGACAGATGGAATTGTTTCTGTTTACGGACAGATGCTTTTTATACAGCTTTTATTTAAAACTCTGGATTTTTTGAATGCTTGTTTATGGAAATTTAGAACAGCAAATTACCACTTTCCTCATAAAAGTACGTTTTTCTCGGTGAAATCTAGTTTTTAAGAACTTCATACACTTATGCAACATGCCATCTAACTAAATTAATTACATAGCCAGCATTTTTATGATATTCAAATGCCATTTGGGGAAAATAAATACTTCCTGAAATAACTCCAAAAATCCTTGGACATACTTTCTTACAAATGCGTGAGTCTTCCCATCCCTTCTAATAACAAAGATATCACAGCAAAACTTTTAATGAAGATGCATTTTTTTCTAGTTACTATAATAAGACAGCAGCAAGGTGTGAAGGAAACTCACTCCATCATGCTGAAGATTGAGATATGAGCAGTGGGAGGATAAATAAAATAATAATGCGGATTTATTGTAGTTGTTGTCTGGCCTTCATCACCCAAGACACTCTCTGTGCTGTGAGTCTGGTGATTGTGCCTCGGAGCTTGGTCCCCAGCATCTAAATGGAATTCTGGTGGATGTCAGCTCTGCTACCATAGCAGAAGGTAGCCAGATGAAATGCCGACTTTGAAAGTGCCGTACTGTATCAGAAAGGAAAGTTAAGTGAAGAAAACATTTCAGATCAACTTCAAAGAACAATATTATTAATTTTTTTTTATAAGTTTCCTTTCACTTTTCCTGAAAATTTATTTTTAACAAATGACTTTCACTGCAGAGAAATTTTCGGTTTTGGGGCTACAACACGTTTTTCTTGTAGGGGCTACTCAGGAAAGCGTTTCTGTCCGGCTCTTAAAATGTTGTTCATCTCAAAAATGTAACTCTGTCTCTGGTACATGAGAGGTCCAGTAACATGTCTTAGGTAGCAGTCATTTGCTACATCCCTGCAGCAGAAGAAAGATGCTTTTATGAATTGTAGCTGACATGAACTTTATGCATGACAAGCCCAAGATCAGACCAAAATACTGCTGACAAATTTCATTAGTATGGGAAGGTGGTTAGGTGTTCTACTATCTTTCTTGGTTTTGTGTGTCAAGTGTGGGTTTATATCATTGGCTTTTTT
>VZTJ01002639.1:379058-437487 GCA_013397795.1 Orthonyx spaldingii | reverse complement strand
TTTTTTTTTTTTTAAATATAAATGACAACCTTTGCCTGGCTAAGCTTAATTTCAGTGAGATCAGCCACCTCTGTCTTTCAGGAAAAAAACCCCAAACCAATACCACTCTCTAAATCTAACTAGGAGGACCCAACGAGGGGCTAATATTAAATGAGACTTTCCACCATGAGGCAAGCAAAACTCAACACAGCTGTGCCATAAAGAACACCTCAGTTGTGAAGTGCAAGTGCACATCTGCTCTAGCCAGTAACTCATCTTCTTGTGACTGTCACAGGTTTCAGCAGAACGTGTCGCTGAAGCCCAGCTGGAAGATGCATCATCAGGATAATTTGTAATATGCATGTAGTGTCTACCAGAATGTAAATATATAAAAGATAAAGCATGCATACAAAAGATAAAACCCATAGACAAGGTTGGCTGGGCTGCCTGAAAGCTAAACATCTGCAAAGAGATATATGGTAAGGCAAGTAATTTCAGAGCACAGTAAATGACAATTGGATTTATAGTTTTAGAATTGCCATCTCTCATCCCATTTTATTGACTTTCATGGGTCTAAGGAGCAGGTACTGGAGCTGATGCAGCCTCAGCAGTTAATTGGTAAAGATGAAAAAGCACAGGTGACATGGAAGGGAATTACAATAATTGCAAGAGGGAAAGGTGAGATAGCTGCAAGGGTGATTATTTGATGTGTTTTCTGGGGAGGAGTGGTTTTGCTTTCTTTTTCACCCTTTCCCTTCCAATTCTCTACTGCCTTATTCTTTTTAGGAAGATGGCAGAAGACACACTAAAGTTTTTTTAAACAAATTGTGAGCAACAAGCCATGCTTAGTATAAGATAGAAAAAGGTGGTCCTGGCTACAGTGTGAACCTTTGGCCTTGATCCAGGCTCTGGATCCACAAGTGAGCAGCCTCTGCTAACAGCAGAAGGGGGGAAACCTGATATCCTGATCAGCTGCCATGACTTTCTCCTTTTAGGATACTCCGCTTTTCTTCAGAGAAACCAGGTTCAGCTGGTGCTTGTGGAGTGTTTGCAGGATGTTGACAGTGAAGTCAGGGCTATTTTATGCCAGTACTCCCCAATTGTTCAAGCTCTTGAGCAAGTTCCAGTTGAGTTACTTGCACTTGTTGGGCCAGGTAGTCTGCATAGTAAGGCCAGGTGCCATACAGATGGTGAGTTTGATTTTAAATGTGAGCTTTTACAACCCTGATGGTATTTTTAGAGTTGTTGTCTTACCTCTGACCTCAAGAGGATGTTATTTTTTTCTTTTCTCAGAACTGGGAAAAATGCAAAGTCAATGTGAAGTGCTTTCATTCTTGTGCCTTGTGAGAGAGATTCTAGAGAATAGTTTTCAAGAGGGTTTTGATTTCTTTAGCTCTTATTCCTTGTGTGTACTCTACTCAGGTCCTTTATGGAGGATACATTTTATTTTCCTTTGCATTTACACATTGGGACACTCCAAGGCCAGTAAGAATGTTTTTAATTCCAGCGTGATTGAGGTATTTTTTATCTATGTTGAATACTGTGTCTTTTGTCTGAGAATCTGCTGATGTAGTCCTTGCTGCTTGGGAATATTAAATATATTTGGAAGCAGATAGGTAGTTATTAGCTGAAGTTTTTTCTCATGGTTGTAATTATATTTGCTAACTCTGAGATTTTCAGCAAAGTCAGAGATGTTGGTCTCGCTCTTAAAGCCCTTAGATAAATTGATAGTTGACTAATATTCTTCATGCCAGTTTTATTCAGAAATGCCAAAGTTGAAATTTCTTAAGTTTGAGAGGGCCTATGAGAATCTATGGACTTTGGAAAATTGGTTCTGGTCTCATGGACTTGTTTTCGCTTAAGGTATCAGCATGTTTGAGGTGGATATTTTCTGCTGTCTGTTTACAGGAATATCAAGTGCGCCCAGAGCACAGGATAAATGCTTGCAAGTCTTTTATTGAACAGAAGGAAGAGAAAGAAATAATTGTAAATGAAAATGTGTGAAACAAATTATGCTTCTCAATGCAATTGGGACCATGCTAAACATTCACCTATGCAGCAATCTCTTCCTCGTTATGGAGCATAATCAATATATACCATACAAATTATATGTCTAGAAGCAGTGAATTCAGTAAATATAGCATGAGGGATTCCATGAGTAGCCTTTTCTTTTCAAAGAACAGTTCTATGTCACTTTTGACAGACAGTCTTCGCTTTATAAAAAACAGATTGGAAAAATCTGTGTGGGACAAAGTGTCTTTGAAGTGCACAGCTCCAGTTTACATTTTTTTTTCTTTTTGTTTGCAAGCTCGAAAACAAAATTCTAAATCATGCTGTAATTTCCTTTTCTCTTCTATAGAAAAAAAGAATTAATGGTTATGAACTCTTTTGCTGTTAATTAAAGTAAGCAGACAGATATGGTCTGAGGCAAAAACCCAAGCAGTTCTGAGTTGACATATGTGTCTGTTTACAAGTTTGTAGTTGGTCTCCACCTATGAAACGGGATGGCAAAGAACTCTAAAAGCAACCATCACCCCTAGGCTTTGTAGCTGATTGGATCAGGCTCTGACCTACACAGAACTGTAAATATAAAGCCTGGTAAATATGAAGGCCTGAAATTGGATCCAGGAAAAAAGTTGCATGCAAAATTTGGTGGGGCTTAATTGTCGGCTTTGATCATGGGACAGAGGGTACTTTCTTTTTCTTCACATCTTACGTAAGTGCACTTTCAGAAACCTCAGTGTCTGTGTTTTGGAAGTGAGTAGGGCCTATTTTACTCTGCAGCTGGAGCAGAATTATTTCAGGAGGACCTCTGTTCTGGTTTTTGGTTTAGCTCAAGAGGCCACAGACTCAACCCTATAGTGTTTCTCTGTATGTCTGCAAAAGAGCAACTTCTGAACATCACATCCAAACGCTTTTGAAACTTTAGGGAAAGTTACAGTTTTTGATAGCCAAGACCTTGATTTCATAGAAAAGTAATAAAAGAAAATGGGAGACATATGGAGCTTCTGCTTTCTCTCGAATTCAGCCACAGTTGGGGTGCTTTTGGATCAGAGATCTGGTTGATGGTTCCTGTACGGCAGAGTAGAAATGCCACCTCCTTCTCACAGCTGTTCAAGGTGGTGTTGTTCTGATGGACTACCTCCTACAAAAGTGTTGGTGTGAGGAAATGGAGGGGGAAATAGGAGATGTCAGAAAGTGTGGAGCAGTAGTTTGCGTAGTGAGAATATCCTGGGAAAGAAAGACAACAGCTCAAACATCAGCAGGGACAGAAACAGCAAACAGGAGCATGTACAGCCAGGGAAAGAGGCCTCTGTTACTGGGGACAAATGGGTTGCAAAAAAGAAAATTTCTCTGGCCCCTGTGGACCGGAAAAATAGTGGAGATCCAGATATCAGGAAACAAGGAACACTGGGGCAAGTTAAGGCCATTAAGGAGGCAGTAAGGGATGGGATGGGGTGGATTTGCAACATCAGGTGTTTCTGTAAGATAGACCTGCAGGACCCTGCTCTGCCAGATACCAGGAGATGCTGTCCGGGGGGACTCTGCTGTGGGATGGGACAGTGCAAGTGAATGGGAAGAAATTTTGCATATTAACTGGGACAGTAGAAGAGACAAAGATGTGACAGCCACAGCACCTCTGGGAAAGGGGAAGGAGGATTTATAACAAAGGTTGATTTGGACAGATGGGGAGTGTGGAGGAGAAACTCGGGAGGAGGCAAGAAACCTCTCTGGCATGCTGCAAGCTCAGCCTACAGAAGCTACAGAGTATGTGACCCTCTTGTTAACTTCATTTCACAATGTTCCCTGCATGCTTTGTGTGGCTTCCAAGTAATGCATGACATTAGAAATCTTAATAAAAACCACCTGCTTGGTACATTTTATGTTCAACTCTGTTAAACTTTCCTAGTTCAAAATAGTCAGTGATATCTGGAACAGGAGGATAATTACTTTTCTCTAAATTTGCTGAGTTTTGTTAAATGAGTTCTTTCCTTAAGGAGCACAACTGTGAATTTATATACTTTAGCTCCACGTTTTTGAAAATCTCTTTTCAGCTGTTCAACTTTGTAGGCTGATAAAATCATCTGTCAAAATTAGCTTCTGATCATCTTCTTGAACCTAGTCTGCTAGGTTGACCTCTGTGTCAGGAGTGAATAACTGACTCCTGTGCACCAGGGAAGTGTAGGGTGCAAATGGCCATAGATCTAGTGGGAGGTGTGCTCAACACAGCCCAGGAGAGCTCTTTAAGCTTCAGATTGCCTGGAGTCTTTCAAGTCAGACAAGAAGTGATGTTTCTACATCCCTCAGCACAAGGAAAGAGCTGATGTGGGCCGGAGGCAATTAATACCAGCAGTTAAACTAGCTGTTCATTAAAAAAAAAAAAATAGCATTAGAAATAATTGCTTAGCTTTCCACTTTTGTAATCCAGAAATTCTCAGGCTGTGGTATTCCTATCCATTAGATTGGTATCTCTTAAGCCGTAACAAAAGAAGAATGACTCTTTTTCCCTGGGTTACTTTGCCGAGTTTGTGGCAGAGGTTCACAGCATCCTTAGTACTACAGAAATAGGTGTAGTGGCCTGTCTCTTTCTGAGGAGTCTGAGCTTTCATTACAGAGTCACAGCCAGAAGTCAGTGCTCCTTCCTGTGGCTCCCTTGCTCTCCAGTTAGTCTGTCATTAGTGACACTGAAGAACACTTCCCTTGATTTTTTGTTTTGAGTGAACGCAGCCATTTGCACGGGTTTTTGAACTTCTTTTTGTTTTATCAGAAAAATTCAGGCACAAGGGCAGCTTCTGAAAACTTATTTTAGGACAAGGAAAGGGGTCATGACTCTGAGGCTCTGCTGTTTGAATCAGGAGAACTTTGGAGTGGATGTAGGATTAAGGAAAGGGAACAGGCTCTGCTGGTTGTGTCGCAAATTTTCCAGAGTGCTTTTTCTGAACAAGCCAGAAAAAGATTTGCCTGAAGGGACACATGAATATGGGGCACGTGAATAACTTTTCAACATAAAAGTTCTGGGGTTTTTAAGAGACGAAAGTAAAAGGACTAAAGAGTGGGTACCGTAAGAGGCTGGTGGAGAGCAGAAGGCATGAGGTTGACCTCTGTGAACTCTCAGTGCAGAGTAGGGGGGGAACTGGGGAATCTCCTGAGATCACCGGGCCCCCCTTGAAATCTGCTGCCAGAATTCAAAGTCTCAGGCAGTGAAGTCCCTGTGCCAAGCTGGAAACATGGGACTCAGTCTGGAAGCAAGAAGTGGATGAGGTCAAGTTTCCTATGGTTTCCTTTGAATTGCCTGAAGTGAGGAGACAGAGGACTCTTTCCCTGATTAAGGATTTCTGATTTCTCATTCAAGTCTTTTGGAAAGAAATTGAGTAAATTCATCTTTATTTACACTAAACAGTCTAATCAATACTGTTCTCCTTTGCTGCCTTCATGCAAATATTTGAGTCTTTGACTCTTTTGAGGATGAACCACAAGAGCATTAATAGATCTAATTAAAAAAAAAAAAAAAGGTTGTAAATAAATCTCTACACATAAAAGCCCCAGGCCTCCCTAGACACATACTTTTAAATCTATTTATTCACCTTTTCCCCTCTGTTTTCATATTTAGATAGGGAGAGCTGTGGTGTAAAACAGAGCTATATATTTTTGTCTGTTAGGACATGAGAAAGGGCACAGTGCTCTCTATTTCAGCAGCTGTTCTGAGGCCTGTGTGTTAACTGTATTTATTTATTAGTGGGTTGTTTTGGTTAGACTATTTTTTCCCCTGTTACATGTGCTGCTGCAATTGGTGGACTTGCTTTCCCTTTCTTGCATCAACAAAGACATTGGCCTAAAAGAATTTCATGGATTATTCCCTTTTGACCTCTGAATTGTCCAGGTAAAGATTTTTTCCTATGTGGTTTTCCATTATCATCTAGCTCTGAATGCATTCTCTTGTCGTGTGAAATAGCAGGAATACATGTCATGTGTTTTCTGAGGATAGGAGCCATAACCCTCAGAACGAGATTCGCTGCGTCTGTAACCCAGGAGCCATTGAAGAGTTTAAATCTAGATGAATGATGAAAACATATTGCAGTCAAAGAACAGCTGTGGATTCTTTGTGACAGCAACTGTGGTTTCTAAAGCTTCCTTAATTTTCACTTACACATATCTGAAGTTATGATTAATCCAATTAAATATTCAAAATTGCCCATATAAGTCTGACTTTGATAAACAGGAATAATCTTAAAGTCTCATAAAGCACTCTGGCATTCAGATTGAAACATTCTTTTGTGATGCAAATAAGCATCACATATGTAATCCTCACATCTCCCATTTTCAGGAGTTCTGGAGGAAGAATTTTCATCCACTGGAAAACAGCATCTATCTCTGCAGGGGTTTGTTCATACCAAGAGCAACTGTTTCTTTCAAACAGTAACAAAAATGTGTTTCTTGCCTGTGGATTAAGAAAAATCTCAAGATGAAGTCTGACTTCCCTTCTCCCTTCCTGTCCAAATTGTGAAATTGGCCTGAAAAACAGGGATTTTTCTTTTTCTGAGCCATTCTGATGCTCTGTGATGTGATGGGCTTTCCTGAAAAAACTGAAGCTGTGAAATGCTGGTTCTCTCGATTCCAGCTGTTCAGGCCTTAAGATAAAACAAATGTCATGAATATCACAATAAATCCTGAAAGCTAGTAAAACAATGGGAGGGGAAAAGCCATCAGAAGCTGTGCAGCAATGCACAGATGGAAAAAATACCTTGGGGGCTCATACAGTTTTTGGTGACTTTTCTTTTGGAGCTTGTCCTGCGACAGCTACTGGCACTGAGTGGAGGGAGCAGGAAATTCACCCTATAGCCACAGGTGCCTGCATATTACCTGCCTTGCCCTGCTTTTAATTCTCCAGAGGTAAAAATGGGGAGAAAAACACCAATTAGTGTATGAATACATACTAGGTACTAGTGGATACCCTTAAAATTATTAAATTATGCTAATTTTTCAAGAATAGGCACAATAGGTCCTAAAATTTCCCATGAATCTTGCAGCCGTGTCGTTGTTCTGGGTTCAAGTTTGCCACAGGAAATGATCTTCCACTTGCCATGGATTTTTAGTAACTTGAACCATTGGGGCTCTGATATCCCTATACTTGTTCATAACAGGTTTGTTGCACAAAGACTTCTGTTTTTAAAAAGGACACGCATCCACATAAACATTTCAGAGACAACAGAATCTGAGGCTGTAAATACATTCTTGTGACCCTATTAAGATGAAGAGAATTTTGGTTTGAGAAGAGGAAAAGTTTGTGATCAAACAACTGCAGTCACAATAACAACAAAAGAAAACAGAAAATCACTGTCAGCTTGATTATTTTGGGAATCTTTGTCCTGCCCTGTGGTGCCTCTTTATGACAACCCTTATTTCACGTCAGGATACACAGTTCAACCTAACTAAAATATAGAAGTGTCACAACTAAGGAAAGTTTGTGTTAAATTTTTACTTACTGCATTATTCAAAGGAACAGGACTGCAAAAAATTAAATTAGCAGTGCAGGAATTGAACTAAGTGCAAAGACTTCCAGCTATTATAAAAATGGCTGTTTTGTGAAGGATCACAAATAACCTCAGTATTTGTGTAAATTAGTTCCTATCAACCTAAAAGATACATTAAAAGTGTGATGAGGTTTTAGCAACTCAGGGTTGTTCCTGTTACTCATTAACCCTACGAACAGCACCAAACATCACCGCAAAAGTCATTTAGTGCTGCCAACTTGGTAATGGTGTGTAAATGTTTGATTGTTTGTTTCCTGGCCTTATGTTGTTTTCAGCATTGTGTTTTTTTCCCATACGCTCCCTGTGATGAAGATAGAATGTGTAAATAAATCTGAGAAGAGATGGAGCCGGGGACAGCTTGGATGTGTCAGTGTTCATTTAAGTTAGTCAACCAGCTGGTCTTTCCTCCCAGGTCCTCATTCTGCCCTCTTTTCTCCCCAGAGCAAGAGAGAGATTCATGCTTCCTGACTGACTGCATGAAGAGGGTAGATTATGTCATTCTAGTGGCCAGATGGCCTGACCACAAAATCCACTCTGTCAGCCTTGACAGTCTCCGAAGGGAAGCTCCCGGCCGCAGGGCTGTCCCTGCACAGCCAGTGAGGAAGCACAGAGCTACAGACACCTCCAGAAGCTGACCTGAATCTTTGCAGGCAGCACTGGCTTTACAGAGAGGGCTGTTCCGACACCTCGAGTGCGTGGCTTCTCCCTGATGTTCCAGCACAGAGATGCAGGGACACGCTGTGCCACCACCTAAAGCACACACACGTGCACCCCTGCTGTCCTCAGGCTGGATTTTGGCTGCAATGCTTATTTTGGCATGTCATCGTACCAGAGCTGGGTTTTGGTGCACGGGGGTTTTCTCTTGCCCTAACCCTTGTAATCCTTTGTGTACATAGGGCAAGCACACCACATTAAGGAACAAAACTGAATGCAGGAAGTTATTTTAATTCAGTAAGAGACACTGATGGAGAAGAAAGGCAAAGGGAAATAAAGCACAGGGAACTACAGGGAACTATTCTTACTATTCCTGTCTGTGCCATTCTAGCTTGTTTTCCCTAGCTGCTGCATTACATCTTCAGCCAGCAGATTTTAGCTCTGTCTCACTGACATCAGCCTTGTTCTGTTGCTCTGGCTTAGGAAAGCTTAGGGTTTGGCTCACTGTTTTATCCCAGCCCTCAATTTAACAGAGGTTTTTCCTCTTCTAAAATTTACTTCAGTGCTGGTGTGAAGATGCTTTGGAAAGAAGGGCTTCTGGCAGACCTTGAGTCTGCTGCCAAATTAGTTTTCTTTTTAAGGGAGCTTTAAAAATTTTAATTACAGTACTTCTACAAAATCCTTGAAGTACTAGTTTCATACATTTTCTTACTTTTCAAGCGGAAGGAGTAGCTGTGGCTCAACCACAAAACCAAAGATGTTTGTTTAAAAAATATATGATAGATTTTCTGCAATCCATATCCACATTCAATGAGCGTACAATGTGTTTTCTAGTCTGTTTGTATGGCTGGTGATGTGTGATGGAAGCTTAAGCTGTAAATGAAATTCATTCCTAAAAGAATAGGTGACAAGGCAGTGTAAGATTTAATTCCCATTGCATGAATCACTTCATTTGCACATGTCTCTTTACACTTGATTGAACATACTGATATTTTAAATGCATTACAAATTTAATCAAAGGCATTAAAGAAGACACACAACTTTGAAATTATATCCCGGAAAACATCTGGGACTAGGGAGGGGGAATTATTCTTGCATAAAAAATAAAGATTCTCTACTTTCATAAATTAATTGAATAAACAAAGGCATATTGAAGCTCCTCAGAAGTTTATGTAGAAGGTCAGCTCATGGTATTTCCCAGATTGCAAATCAATGCATTGATCTGAATAGACTTTTGTATTTAAATAACTTCTAGGATGGCTCCGTTGGACTTCTCCCTCTGCAGTCTGTTAGTAGTGCTGAAATGAGATCAAGAGGACAATTCCCATGTGCAAAGTCATTCAGAGTTATGTTATAAAGTTTGGGGGGCTGAAGGTTCAGTCTTGCAAAGTTCATTCACACAGATAAATCCATCACCCTTTGAAGAGCTACAGCTTAGAAAGGAACAAGGTCTTGAAGTGAGATTGATAATACAGTGATTGTTTTACTATCCAGGTAAAACCCCCTGAGGGTATCTGAAGCTGTTCTTTAGCTTCCTGCACAGTACACAAACTTCCTCATCTTTATAAAACGTATTCTCTCCTCTTGAAACCAAACACCAAAACACCTTTTCTTTCTCCAGTTTTGCTCCATATGGAAAATATTACAGACTAGGATAACAGCAAGAAAGATTAGAAGAGACAAAAGTTTAAAATTCCTCTCAGATGACTAGAGTTCAGAAAGGGCCTCCTCTACCACCCACTCTATATGATGGATACTTTTCTACTGATTTTTTCCCCCAACAATTTTAAGTAGAGACTGAAAAGCCTAGAATCAATCAGATCAGTATAATGAATATGTATAATTTTCATTCTTACTGTGTGTGGAATCTGCACAGTTACATTTGCATATTAGAATACCATTAGAACAAAAATCGTCGGCAAAAACATCAAAAATCTCATCTTTGACACTGTTTAATGAGATCCCAGGTGTGCAGTGCATGTTGCAAGAAATAGGTTGACAAGTTTATATGAGAAAGTTGGTGAAATTACTTGCAGCATATCTGATAAAAATTTTCATTCATTGCTTATGAAACAGGTTATCATACTGTAAGAGAGTTATATCAAACTTAAATATTGCTGAATAATTTCTTGAACTCTACAAAAAAAACCCAAGATACTCTGTCTGCTGATATATCTGAACAGATTTGTCTTAAATTCTTGTGCTAGAGGCCTCTTCTTGATCTTTTTCACTATTTTCTCAGCTCAGGTGTCAACACTTAAGTGCATATAAGGAAGCAAATAATAAGTACTGAACTGGTCTGAATCAGTGGTAAGAGGTCTCTTGTCCCGTAGGCTTCTCCTGTCCTGGAATTTGTTGTTGCAATTTGCACCCTGGGTGGTTTCAGTGAATGCCAGTGCTGTGCCCCACAGACTATTCCAGAGATACCTTGGGATGCAACAAACTGAAATGTCCAGGACTTAGGATGGCATGCGTGTAGTGTTTGCTGCTCAGAAACTGATAACCCAGAGATCCCATTTACCCTCTCTTTTATTATTAGAGTTGGGTTCTTGCAAGGTGAGATAATTTGAAATTTTGTAAATGGGAGGTTATTTCTGCAGGACAAACAGGAGAGCAATGACGTTCTCCTCCACAATGTGCTATTGAAGGCAAATTATTGTAAATGAAACCAATTATGAAATCCAGGATGAAGAAATATTGTAATTTACAGGATAGTAATTATCTAGATTAATGTTTTCTTTACAGAAAAGGCCTTGGCTTTGTGTAAACTCTGCTCAGCAGCAGCGAAAATAGCTGTATATATCAACGTTGTTTTGAGCACAAATCCAAAACATAGACCCATACCAGCTACTGTGAAGGAAATTAACTCTGTCACATCCAAAACGGGCACAAAAAATACGTTTTGAAACATGTCAGTCCTTCATTTATTTTGATGTAGCAATATTCAAACCTGTTGCATTCAGCTCTGATGATACACAAGGCATAACTTTAAGTTGTTTTTTAGGTTTTTTTAAGTAATTTTTAAGTAATTTTTTAAAAGTTATTTATTATTTTCTCTTGGTTTGTTTTGCACAGAAGAGTAAACAGAAAAAAATCCCAGGTTCAGTTTCCATTAGGTGTGGAGTATCCCATCTTTTTTGGTCTTTTATTTTTTAAACTTGGACATGAATGAGAGACTTCTATCAATATCTGAACAAAATGCCCAAAATCTGAAGAGGATTTGAAAAACTTATAGACAAGTTCCTCTTCCTGCTGTTCTGATCTGACACATGACTGAGGGACAAGATTTTGCCTCTCTTCCTCTTACGTTAAGAAAAAACCATTGAAAACTACGCTCTTCATAAATAAAGCTGCGAGGAAATTGGCCTGAATGAATACGTTGAACAGATGTGTCACCTTCCATTATGCAGATAAAATAAACAGCTGAGTTTTGTGGAAAAAACTATCAAACTATCAGCTACACAATGCAAAATTCCTCCTGTGTAAAGGAGTTCCTAGCACCTGTGGTAAGTTTGGTGGCTGCAAATCTGGTTCTTTCTATGGCTGTGTGTCAACTTCATGCTCCCTTGATACTGAACAGCTCGAGCTCTGTCTTTGCTTGGGTTATAAATGTCTTTCAAATCTTCAGATATTTATTTAAATTTACTCTCTAATAATCTTATTGAAATGAGACAATGTAAAAAAAGCTACTGTTTTCATTGTGCAAAGGCAGTGAGTATAATCAGATTTATTTGTTCAGGTTTCTGTGTATTTTCCTGTTTGTAGAGGATTTTTTGGTGGAGGAAGTTTGCTTTTAAAACAGGAGAAGTCAGGAGCCATCCTTATATCTAATTTAGAGAGATGAACAATGACAAATGGATTCATTTGAAGTCTGGTTAAGGACCTGGTTAAAATGTTGGCTTTCTCTAACAGTGGGGAATGTGTCCTACGACTCACTTTCTTAGATTTGATCTAAAAAATCTGTCAAAGCAAATATACAAGTTATTTACTTTTGCATTTGTAATAGAGGCTGTTCTAAAGCTCCTCCTGAATTTCTGCCACAGAAAATTTTCTTACTAGAGTTGCAGTGTTTAGGGTGATAGGAAACCCCTAAAGTCCTGTATTTTTCTGAAAATGTAAGCATCTCATTGCATTGTTTTGTTTTAGTTTAGTTGTATCAATCTTGGTGTACAGGGAAATTTCCATCTTGGTTAATTATGTTCTGTCTTTCCAATTGTCTGCAGTTAGACACAGTCATTTCATTTTCTTCCAGCCTTTTTTCTCACTGTGATGTTTATAGGAAATGTTAAACAGATGCTTTCCTAAGATCCAGAGGTGGATATATTTGCAACACAGGTAAAGCAATTCCTGTGAATGCTCTGTGCTCTAGAAAGATCTTTTTTTTGGTGTTTGATTTCTTTTTTAATCCTGAAAACCTTACAGTAGTCCATAAGCAGTTTTAACAAAATCTGATGTCCTTTAGGGAGAGATGTAAACATCTTTCAGTCAGTCATGCTTTTAAACTCTGGGAAAAAAAAAAGTCTGTCAAAAGAGGTGGAAAGGCTCATTGAACAGAAACTCCTTTGACATTTTTTGTTAAAAAACCCAATGGAAGTTAAAAGAGTCATTGCTGTATTCTGTGTCTTATCAAGATGGGAGGACTGTGGACCTTGTTGAAGTATCAGTGTAGAGTCAGGCATTTTGGAGTGATCTATAATAGGTGTCAGCAGTTCTGCACCACTGGGAATATGCACTCTATGCAAATCTCTGCTCATTATTATAGCAGGTCCTGGCTTTGACTCTGCACAGTCAATTAAAAGAAGAGCTAAGTCAAGTGAGAAAGACTGTATCCAGCACATTAAGCTATCCATTCCTTCACTGCAGATTTTAAAACACTAACAGTGAGGTATTAAAAAAATCAACCTTTTTAATCTTGCAAAATGAAGAACCCATGCAGTAATTCCCTGCCTGCACACTCCTGCCTATGCAGTTTTAATTCTTTTGCCTGTTTTAATTATGATCCTACATTATTTTTCTGACAGGATCCCTGCTTCATTTGGTGAACAAGATAGACGGCATTCATTTAATAACCTTTATTTAATAATTTTATAATCTTCATTGTTTGGCATGGAGCCTTTTGCACCCCATTGCTAAAACTCTGAAGCAAGAATTAATAATTTCTCCCCTAGCTTTGTTTGGCAGTGCCTGTCACCAAATTTTGAAGCACTGCAAAGGCTTTCCTTCAGCTCCACACCAAACCCGTGAAGTGAGGGGATGATGCAGTTCCTATTTTACATCCAAAAAAAAAAAAAAAGTAAGCCCATGGCTTCATTGAGTGAAATTACACACCAGTTTTTAATATGTGAAACCTGTATTTTTCCAGGCTTCTGACTTATATCAGGATTTCATCATTTCAGTGCCTGGGTCCTCATATGAGTTGCAGCTAGGATTTCGCAGAATCATACACTTTACATCCACAAAACCAAAGCACAGTATTCATGACTATTGCAAAATTTTATATTTTTAATGTTCTTTCAGCCGCTGATGGACGTAGACTTAAAACCCAGGTTTTGGTCAACTTTCACTTGCCTTTTCTTCCTGTAGAACTCTGGTTTAATTTGGACCCAGCCAAGAAATATTTTCCAAATATATGAACATTTTCTTGAGCTTCAGGGATTTTTTCATTCAAATCCAAGCTGACACATCTTCTCTCTACCTTTTAGCATAGCACCCAAAACCTGCATTTGTCACCCATCCAAAACTCCACAATATTTCATTTCAGAAAGCAGATGCTCTTTCCACAGCACAAACTATTCAGTGTTTCAGAAGCACTGGCCCTTCCCTGGCTCTCAGACTGAGGGGTTATTGAAACATCAGAAATTCTTTCTCCTCAGTGTTCTACTCAGTCCTATGGAAGGCATGGTCTCTTTGGCCAGTCCTGAGGCCTTTACTCCCCTTTGTACCATCCTTCTCTCCCAAACCTCTCTTTTCTTCCCTGGAATGTTTGGTCTTTTTTTTTTCCCCACTACATTTGCGTTTATCTGAAACTGTTACTTGCTCACAGGGCTGGAAGGTGGGGGAATGGAGAACACTGATGAGTTATCTCTCCCTGTCCCTATCTCGACCCATGGACCTTTCACAATATCTTCTCTCCACTGCCCAGCTGAGGAGGGCAGGGATAGAACAGCTTTGGTGGGCACCTGGCATCCAGCCAGGACCAACCCACCCAAGGTGCCCATCCCCCAGCAGCTGGAAATGCTGGCCATGTGCTCAGTGCCAACATCTTTGAGGGAGTTTTCACTGCAAAACTGAAGGAAATTTTGCTGAGCATGTACAGACTGGTTTTTCAAGTGGTTTTAAGGTGGTTTGAACTAGAGCGCAGTTCAAGGAGATGACACACTGTGCCTACCTAACACGGGGAGGCCTCTTTGCCATTGTCAATCCCAGTGTTTCAAAATGTTATGAATGCTTCAAAATACCCATATGACCTGAGGGAGTGTCACCTTCTTTTATTTAAACAGATGGGGTGTGGAGGGAGTCAAGTAACAGCAGATATTTTTCACTGACTTTGTGATTAGGGATGACCAAATCATTTTGGCTGAAAATGTCCAAACAAACTCACCCTGAGGCATACCCTGAGCGTGGAGAACTTGAGTCTTAGTGGCTACAGTTTTTTATGAGTTTCCTGGACTTCAAACAAGACCATATAAATCGGAAGTATTATGCAATCTTAATAATAGGCTATGTTACCAATTTGCTCACAACAAACCAGTCAGCATAACTGAAATTCCTAGGTGTACTGTGGTTATTAAAAATGAGTGTTCTGTGACTTGCTCCTGGCCTTCCAGCATAAATATGTCAGAAAAAAAGAAAAAAAGTAATGCTTTGGCTCTTTAAACTTGATTTTCTGCAATTTTCTCCAAACCATAATGGATCATATATTGCAAAAAAAGTTTTAGTTGTACTTGGCTTCTTATTCCATCCCTATAAGTGATCACTTTCTTTTAAGTGATGGTTTCTGTAAACTTGACATAAAATCATAGATTCATGGAATGGCTTGGGATGGGAAGGCACTTTAAAGATCATCTCGTTCCAACACCCTGCCATGGACAGGGGCACCTTCCACTGGACCACATTGCTCAGAGCCCCATCCAGCCTGGCCTTGAACACTACCAGGGATTAGCCAAGATGAAACCAATTAACAGAAACTGATTTTTCACCCAGATAAGACAACGTTGTTCTGGTTGTATAAAAGGTGTGGGAAAATGGCCCTGGTAGCTACTGTCAGTAATTCAGGGATATAGATTACCAGCTACAGGCACTGGTCTCTAGTACGTTTTTTTTTTTCACTGAGGATGCAGATGGAATTCCCCAATAAATCAGCCACTGATATGAAGTTTTTCTTCTGAAACAAGCTTCTGAATTAGCCAAATTAGCCTCAGGCACAGGCATTAAAAGCAAACTGGAAAACTGGAATAATGGCTGCTCCAGCAGTAACAGGGCCTGCTTTCACCTTGATGTTCTTGGAAGTAACTCAAAATGTTTACATGCACTGAGGTACCAAATGACTGCTTACTGTTCTTTATATCAGTGGTGTATTTGTCTCACAGATAAATTAAGAATAACCTGGATTAAAAGAGCAGTGAAAGAAGTTTATTGGATTTTTAGCTATGTAAACAGATGAATCCAAGCTCAGATTCTCCCACAGGCTTGGATTTCTACTGAGAGCTGAGTTTAAATGACAGATTTCACTGCTGTAAATTGAGGTAACCAACCTAGGTTAAGCACCCCCAAGGAAAAGCATTCCTCCAGCAAAGACAGATATGAAGCATATTCCTGTACAGTATGACTGAAGTCTTGGAAAGCTATTCTTTTGGAGAATTGATGAAGTAGTCATGACTCAGAGGCTGCTCTGAAGCTGTCAGAAAAATATGGTTTTAGCCCTGAACACTGTCAGCTGTTGATTTGTCTCAGCTGCTGTACTTTGTTTTCTTGTTTTCTACTCTTCCCATGGGCTATCACAGTTTTTCTTTTTTCCTTCACCTTCTGATTAACAGGGATATTCTGGGTCTTTTCCTAAACCTGCCTGCTGTAAGAACAGCGTTCAAGGCAACTTTGGGAAACTTTGATATTGCCATTTTTCAAGAAATTAAAAATGTTGACGTGCTAAGATTGCTAAATTAATTTTCAAGAAACTTGTTTTCCCAAAGTGTCAAATTCAGTGAGGCATCTCTGAAAATCAAGAGATCTGAAATAATTTTCAGGTTCTGGTACTGCTCTGCCATGAGACACGGAGCCAGGTGTCTGCTGTCACAGCTCTCTCACTTGTAAAACGTGGATAACAGCTGTGCTCAAGTACCTGGAAAGCTAGATGAGAAGTATCTTAGGGTAAAATATTGCATAGCAAAAAGAACACGTTGCAATGTTTTATAAACAATTCTGAAATGTCTGAAAGGTAGTGTTTGTAGTGCTGGAAATATGTTTTTACTACATACTTACTCTGGGTTTTTCCTTTTTTTTTTTTTATAGTCCATATTTTGCTCTGAGTTTTGCTGACATCTCCCATGTGTTGGAAGACAGTTGGGGCATGTCTCTCTTTTTATAGTCACAGTCTGTTTATGAATCAAAATAAAGAAATGAAGCTACTGTCACACACAAAATCCCAGCATTTATATCAGAGGCTGATGAAATTCTTAACCAATATAAAGTAACATTTTGTAAAATCACTTGCCTCTAGGTGATGACAGGCTTCAGGGATTAAAAGTTAATGCAAATTTTATAACTCTATTTCCAGTCTAGCAATTCCTCCTATAATAATAATAATAATAGACTGGTTATTGTTTTAATTTTAAGCTTCTTGGCCTACTTCTGAGTGGTGCTGAATATCCACTGCTTCCAAGGAAATCAGAGTTGTGCTTGCCCGTTACCTCTCTGCACTAAATGTCTGGAGCACCAAGCTTTGTGTTGTGCTCTTGTATTAACTAAAATTTACAACAGCAAGTATGATGAGTTGGTCTATGTGTTTTGTTTTATTCCAGTTAGGATAATTTAAATCATTTTTATGACTTATTATTTAATGCAGACTTCTCTGTTAAGTAGATGAACCACCTATCAAAATCTATGCAATTCGGCAGAATAACAATGACAATATTTTTTTCTGTTCCTGGGTGTTTTCAGAATTGACATAAGCATATGCAGTCTAGAGTATTAGACCTGAATTCACAGAATCATAGAACAGCCTGGGTTGGGAAGGACCCTAAAGATCATCTTGTTCCACCCCCCTGCCATGGGCAGCGACACTTTCCACTGGACCAGGTTGCTCCAGAGCCCCATCCAACCTTGCCTTGAGCACTTCCAGGGATGGGACAGCCACAGCTTCTCTGAATAAATAACGTGTTCCAGTGCCTCATTACCCTCACAGTAAAGAACTTCTTCCTAACATCCAATCTAAATCTACTCTCTGTCAGTTTGAAGCCATTCCCCCTTGCCTTGTCACTCCAGCCCCTTGTAAAAACCTCATCTTTCTTGAGGTTCCCTTCAGCTTCTGGAAGGCCACAATCGAGCCTTTTCTTATTTGTGGTACTTCTGGGTGAATCTTTGTAGAAGGGAACAAATTCTCTGTATATATTGTTGCTGCTGAGCTGTATTGCTGAGGGAGTTTTAGAAAACCACTAGGAGAGTCAGCTGAACTCATCACTATATTCCTTTTCAGGTAGTACTGATGTATGTGACAATTCCAAGTTTACTATCCACACTGGAAAGTAAAATATTTTTCAGTTTGTACATAGAAATGGTCTTTCTTGCATGTGCAGTTAGAGAGTTTAGTTACAATTATGAAAAATCAATTCTATGAAGGGAAAGATGATTATCCTTTCAAAAAAAAACAGCTGGAGGAAAGGTTCTACACTAAAGGGTCATGTCATTTGAGGACAGAGCTAATAACATTTTTAAGGTTTTAGTTTTTGGGTTTTTTTACTAATCTTCTAAAATATTTTTCCTATAATTGAATCAATTTCTGCACAGAGAGCGTTAGAGTCTGAAAGAGAGGACTGCTGGGAACTTGGGTAAGCAAAGCACAAGTGAAGGACTCTAGACCTGCTGAGTCTTTATGTAGAAAAAATATACAGCCAGCCACAACCTGGAGTTCTTGAGAAACAGCAAAAAGATTATGAAAATCATAACCTCAAGTGCCTTGTGCCATTTAGAATTAATCTTATTGAGCAACCTGGTGCCCTTTCAGAACTAGAACCCTGGCCAAATCTCTGTCCTACCTTTCAAGTTTGCTTAAGTCTTTAACCAAAGACTAAACCTGTGAGTCACCTGTGACTTTTAACAGATCCCACTGTGGTTTTTTGTGTTAACAGAAGGAGATCCTTGTGCTGCACCATGGCTGTGTTCTTTTGTTGATTGAGGGAAGGTCTGTGGAGGTGCTTTGAAAATTTAAGTTCAGTTGGAAATGCCAGGAATTCTCACTTTTTTCCAAGTTTGGCCAAATTATTTTCCAGGGTGGAGAAAGGAGTATATTT
Source organism: Orthonyx spaldingii (assembly GCA_013397795.1). Classification (NCBI taxonomy): domain Eukaryota; kingdom Metazoa; phylum Chordata; class Aves; order Passeriformes; family Orthonychidae; genus Orthonyx; species Orthonyx spaldingii. The sequence goes on along the minus strand of VZTJ01002639.1, from coordinate 418,817 downwards.
TATTGTAGCAAGGAGTGGTAGTATTCCCTGGATTAATACCTTTGCTTCCTTTATGGAGTAAGTTTAGCAGAGCTGCAGTGAAGACTCCTGATGGTTCATATCCAGGAAGGAGCCTCCCTCTAGCTGAGTCTGTGGGAGCTGCACTAGTCTCTTCTGTGCTGAAGACAGCTATTTGCACACCTGACATGCCAATGAACATATTTTACATTTTTTTTTAGCTTTTTAGTGTTTTCATAAGTTCACACAGAACAAACGAACCATAGTTGTAATTCTGGCTGGAGTTGATCTCATTCAGCTGAAGGAGCATAACCTACAGCTCTCATTGTTTCTGGCTTTGGAAATTTAGAACATCCATTTTGCAGTCAAAACCAGAGGACACCTCTTGCAGTGATACTTACTTGGACTGTTGGTTGCACTGTGTCAGCTTGTGTGCTGCTCTTCCGCTCTTCCATGCATCTGCACTTTGTGGGATCACAGTAACAGCACCGTGGTGCTGCAAACCAGCTCAGGCAGGAGCCTGTGCACAGAGGCTTTGGTCCTCTCACTGTGATGCTTTCATGGGATCCACAGTTGTGGTTAATGGTGAATTACATGATGGGAGAAGCACAAGTTCCATCTCCAGGGCAACTGCTGGACAGTGACAGCCCAGATTATGACATGCAGTAGCTCACGGGTGGCGTTCGCTATCTGATATTTTGTCAGGGTGCAGATTTGCAAAATAACAGGGAAACCTCCTGCTCTGGACTAATATGCTGAATCAACGGTGGCTATTGAACGTTCACTGAATATTAACTTCTACTGCACTTGGCAAACATACTTAGCAAAAGGTGATCATGCCAGCCCGAGCTATTGATTGCAGTGTAGATCTGCTGCTGCTCACCACTGCCAGTTCTGCCTATAGGCAATGCCAGGTGAATGCCCTAATATGCTTTTCAGTGTCATGGTGATGAGAACTGTTCTTTGTCTGATGTCAGGTGGTTCAGTTTGCCTTTTGAGATAAAGCCAACTTTTCCTGCTGTGGTGGTAATTGTAAGCAACTTACTATTGAATCTGGTTTACGTTGTGCTCTTTTTTCTGTTGTTTGAACTATTCTACAATGCCGATTAGATTAAAGGTCAAGTTGAGCAGTCTCTTTCCATAAACTCTAGAGTAAGCCTTTCTGATATCAAAAGGATTGTTTGGATGTAACTAGTGAGAAAATTGGCTACTGTACTCTTGCTCAAGAGAAGTCAAAAGGTCGAAGTCCACCTAAAGATTCATGTTATCATCAGAAATGCAAATAAAGAAGATGGGAGTCACGAGGCTGGATGAAGGATCATGGGTCAGCATCTTGGGCACTCCCAGATGATGGCATGTGGAAATCCTGAAGGGAACTTCCAGGCATTGGATCTAGGGATATCATAAATTAGTTAATTCAGTGAACTCTCTGCAGTGAATGGGACTGCAGCAACATGAAATTTTATTGACATATTTCTTGTCCTCCCAGCTGGAGAAGGCAGGTAATATGTCCTGTGTTTGTACCCAAATTTGCTATGCAAATCCAGCACTGTTTTCCCGTGAAGTAATTCCTTTGACTGCAGTCCACCAATTTACATTTTAGCATCACTGAGATCTAATGTCCCATTTCATGACATTGTTTTGTTGAAGAGTATTAACTCTGCGGTATCAGAGGGGTAATTAATTAATTCATTAACTAGGCTTTACCTACATAATGCAATAATAGTAGGTATCACATATTCCCTGATTATTTGTCTTCTCAAAGAAGCTGTGGCTTGACATGACTAGACCTGCGTTTTATGAAGTTTGCGGAGGTTTATTTGTAAATAGCAGGGCACTTCAGAGTTCTGATTTGCATTACTCTGCTTCCCTGTGATCATGACTTCGAGGAGCAGCGAGGCAACCTTTGAAAGCTGGCTCACTCGGACAGCTGGCAATAAAAGGCTGTGTGTCAGTAAGCACTATAGACCTGATAAGAGTATGTGACTTGAACTATATGCAAAAGTGAAATGAGCTCGCATTCCTACTGATCATGACGTGCAAGGTCAGTGCAAACTACCGAAATATTAGATTGTAAATACGTTCTTGGCAGTAAAAGTAGAGTACAACTCAGTACAACTTGATCATTATACGGAAGCATAGAGCTGTGCAATAAAACCAACACTGTGTTTGAAATTAGTTCCAATAAAAAGGTTATAAAATCTGAAGAAAGTTGAAAAGTGATTTTTTCATTAATGTTTTTTCTTAGTGTTCTGTAATTCTCATTCCTGTGCCTTTTTAATTGTGCACTTCACCTCAGCAACAGTCACAGCTGAGGAAGGGAGTCCAGCTGAAGCCCAAAAGATCAATGAAAGGGAGGGAGAGGCAATTCCCTTTTCTTTTTGTAGTGTGTTGGGGTCTTTTTTCAATAGTGATTCAACTAGTGATCAATGTGAAAGCAATAAAGACTGAGAAGATAAAAAGCTGGGATTTGAGAGAAAGAGCTACTTCCCATAAGGACATTAAACCCACAAATGTACTGTCAGTGAAACTGCTGAAAGCAAGTAGAAGTAAGTTCAAAAATATCTCTCTTTTTTTTTTTTTTTTTTTTGTGAAGCTGCAAGATGATAAAAGTAGGACAGTGGACTTAAAATTGGAAAAAGAAAATAAAAGCAAGCCAGGGTCTGCATCCTGTCCACAAATTTCATGTGTTCTTAAAGTCATTTTAAGTGCTTTTAACTCCAGTAAAACAATGGTCTTAAAGGACTGAAGACTTTTCCACATTAGTGGAAACTTCACTGAAGTTAAAAGAGTCTTGGTATGAATTCTTACTGAATGACTTGATCATTTGGTTAGACTCCAAGAGGAAGCAAGAACAAACAGGTGAGTCTGTTTGTTCTCTCATCTACAAAACATGGTGGCCTTATCACGCTTCAGTGGACAACCTAAAACTGATTTATGCTTTCAGTTATCTAAATGAAAGGCACTGACACTGCTGCTGTTCCTCTAGTTCCTGGATGCTTGCTGCTTTCCTACTGGCTCCAAGAAAAATTGAAAACTTGATTAGTAGTGACTGTACAGATAGCTGAAGAAATTGCAACTGAAAAAAAAAAGGTATAGCCAGGCTTGGGACACACAGCAGCAGAGCTCCATCGATTTAGGAGTGAATGGCCCAGGGGGGAATTTGTTCTTTTTTACTCCACAATGTTTCATGTCAAAAGAACATAAAAAAAGGAAATAAAGCAGAGGAAAACCAAATAAACTTAATTCCCAACCCTCTTTAGGCACAGTTGCAGTGTACTTGTGCACTAATGTTAACTGGTTTCCATGTGCCTGCAGGCACTTTACCTCTCCCATTTGCTCTTTAAGAATGAGGAATTTGAGTTGACTTTACCAAGAGATGGACTCCCAGCTCCAGGAAGGAGGCTTGATTTTCCCCCAGCCCAAAGGTTAAGGCTGTAATCTGTCCCCTGGAGCTAAAACAGGGTGGTGCTAAACCTTTCCCACTCCCTACAGAACATAATTGTTGTCAGGAATAAAGGTTACAGTTAAAAGCTTCCATTTACACATCTTCCCTATTGGTTTGGTTGCTGCCATTGTTCTGATTTGGAGATCACGAAGGTTCTGTAAAACCATCTTATTTGTCATGGCACTAAGTTACTGCTATTCAGAGCTTGGGGAAACACCATCCTCCTCCTCCTTGGCATGGTTATAGCAATTACCGAACTTGAACTCACTGTCAGTCCTTCATCAAGATCCATCCAGGGTGCAAAAAGTGCCTCATCTACCAACAAAGGGCAAACACTGCATGAATATGTGTTCCCCTTGAGTTCCCTATGTCTGTTTGACTGAAAACCAGATTTATGAGGTCAATTGAAAGAAATCACAGAAGAATTTACTTTCTCCTCATGTCATCACGCTGTTTTTCTGAGCACCTCTGGAGTATACCTTTGTGTAGGAGCTTTTCTTTCTTGTTTATCTATTCAGGCTTGCCGTGTGTTATGCCATAGCATAAAGGATGCCAAGAAACTTCTTGATTCGTTTAACTGAATCGAAATCAAGTGTGGTTTGGCCTCATTTGCTTTAGGTCTCCATTATCATGATGTGCCTGGCCTTTTCACTTAGCTAAATTGCTCTGTGGTTTGAGTGGTGAGGAAAGAGTCCTGATGTGTTTGTACTGTCCAACTTTTCCACACCATCCTGTACATTTCTCAGAAGAGCACACTTGGAAAGGAAAATCCCGTGTTGCCACGTGGATAGATTTTAGGCAAATTTTTCCAAGAGCAGGCACTTTAACAGAGCAGGAGCTGAAGTTTTTTGTCTTCTTAAACAACTGATTGCAGCTTCACAGTATAATTTTATCGAAATATTTAACGTAACCCTATACAGCTGTAAGTTGTTTATACAAGAAGATAGAACTATGTAGTATAAGTCAAAATGTGCAAAGCTGAGCTAAAGTATGCCCATAACTTGCAGCTCTAAAGATTCTTGTCTCAAGGCCATCTTCAAGCAAAAGCCATAAAGTTCAATCCTATAATTTTTACTGATTATTTAGCTCGTGGATATTCCAGACTGAATAATTGCTGAATTCAGTGTGCTTACCAAGTTCTTATGGCCTACTTAATTCACAGGTAACATTAGCAGATTTTTAATTAGCTGGACTGAACTTTTAAGGACATTTTCTATCCTGTGGAATAAAACTTGTGAGCTAACTCTTTTAGTCAGACAGTTAAGTCATTGGTGTGTATGGGATTTCAAATACCTTTTTGAGCCCAAACTCCCGGGTCTGGGAAGGAAAGTGAAATCCACAGTAAGGCTGCAAAGGAGTATCAAAGCTCCTGCATTCTCAGGCCTAACCTGCTCATTGAGAAGGCAGTAGTAGGAGATAGCAATCTATCAGGTAGTTTAATTAGTAGCTCAGCAGTCCCCAAATTCCACAGCTTTGTGTATCAAACTCAAAATCACAGTTTGGCAAAAGACTTGCTCCTAACAAGCCAAAATTTTGTTGTACTTCTTCCATACACCCATCCTGCCTTTTGATAGATTTATTAGAAGATGGAGTGTGATTATAAACAGGAAAAAAAAGAGGGTTAAAGTTTTGGACAATAGAATGAGTCCTAGTTTGCAGTTCTGACAAATAAAAATCAGACCTTAATTTCTCTTGGATTTTAGTGGGGGGCTTTGCTAGCTGGGGAACACACTGACACAGAAACAGCCATGAGTCTCTGTATAAATTTGCCTTTTAGATGTAATTCACCACTGTTTTTTTAATGATGTGTTTTAAATACCCTGAGGTTTAGTCAAAATAATGGAAAATTTGAATACATGTATCCTTTTTGGTCCAAGAACAAGAAACTTCAATTTAAGACAGTACAGATAACGTGATATCTTTTATTGAAACAAGAATATTAATCTAATCGTCATATAGCAATACATCCAGAAGCAGAACTTCTGGGCCCTCAAGCTTGAACATTATAAAATATTCTTGTTCCAATAAGAAGTATCACGTTATCTACATTGTCTACTTAAGTGCATGTTGCAAATGATGGATTAGTGGCTATTTTGGGTGCATTTTTACTGAGTTATTATCTTGAGTCTCACTTAACTTACTCAACTCTTTTCAAAGTTATAAATGTGTACTCTTTATATGCCAAACTCAATCACGATCTCTTTTTTTCTCTATGCTTTAGTCACACTTCTAAAGAAGTATAGTTTACACAGTCCCAGAGTGTTGTATTGATGTATCCTTTATTTATTTTTATTATATTTTACTTTGGTTTTGTCAGCAAGAGAAAATACTTTAAAGAAAAGAGGACAGCTGTCAGTGAATTTTATGCACAAAGTCCAGGTAAAAATAGCTAAGAGCACCCATAAAGCGATTATTTCTGGAAGTGTGGTATGTGTGGAGACACTACAGTCATTTCAGTGTAGAGGAAAGATTGTGTTAGCAATCACTGCCACTATCAAACACTGCATGATTGATAGCATTTGTGGATCCCAAACCTTTAATTGCAGTCTTTTGATTGTTTGCATCACTGATTAGTTGGATCTGTAAAGAAATATACCAACCAATGGTATACACCAGCCCATGTAGCTTACTGTGATTGTCCATGATCCACAGGCCTAGTCCACATCAAATAGCAACTTAAGGCCTGAGAAAAGTAGAGAGGTAGGAGTAAAACAGGAGTAACTGTGGCAGAAGGGAATCCTTGCCTAGTACCCTGATGCTTTTATGTGGGATTATTCCCAGGGATCAGGCCTTGAAGGGCACTTAGATGCTTAAATGCAGTCCCAGTGCCTGTATTTTATCCCCACTGAATTAAGAGAACAGTATTGCCTACTGCACAGAAATGTACTAAAAATAGCAGGTTTTCTCCCTGAAGACCTATCTGAGAAATGTGTGATGTGCAGATCAACATGTAGTTTTGCCATTTGATAGGGGAATGAAAAGTTAAATGGAGAACTTGTTCACCTGCACCAGTTTGGGTTCAGAGGGAGCTTGAGCAAAGGATGCAGACCAGTCCCCTTGCACTAACAAGGAAATCCTGAGCAGAACTACCTTTGTAATTTTTCCCAAGGCTTCACCAGGGAAGTATTTTGGAACTGCTGCCAGGCCTCACTTGAAGCACTAAGAGATAGGGGCTGTCCAAGAGATGTGCTGCAACAGAGCATCTCCCCTGCCAAGCTCGACCACGTTGTGGGCTGTGGCATCTGGCTCTGGGCCTTCTGGGAAAATGAAGCTTGCAATGAGCTTTCGTCACTTCATGACCACAAAAGACATAACCCTGCTAAGGGAAGGACAGAAGGCTGCAAGACTCACTGGGGCCTTTGTAAGGTGCTTTGTTTTTTCATCAGAGGTTTTCAGAGTGGTTTAGAAATCTGAGGTCTCCTCTGGAAAATACTGATAGTTTTAAGAGCTGGTTTCCTATGAAGAAATAAAAAATTACAAAGTCTGAGTATATACTGTGTTGACTGTAGGCTACTGATAGGTGGTTAGAGAAAGACAATATGCAGATAGATTTCCTCCCTTTCCCCACTTTTTCCCAAACTTCAGTTAAAACAGCAGCCCACTCCCTGAAAGTGTCACTTTTCCAAGAGCCTTGAATGTCTGGAGAGGTGAACACCTTTGTTTTTTCATAATGAACTCCTGAAGTGTATATTTTTTAAAAAAATGTTTGAAAATGTTCAAAAGATTTAAAAATGTTTGAATAGCAAGAGATGCATACATCTATAACTGTACTTTCTGGTAAATTCTGAAATAGAAGTTAGTGTTTGATGCCTTCAGGAGGTGCTTTGACCTTGTGATACACCACAGAGTAAGCTCTGTAGCTTATCTGCACATATCCTGTGTAGGAGCCAGCGCTAGGAAGCAAAGAATAACTGAAACTGTCAGGAGTACAGGAAGCCAGCAGCAACAATGAAACTACAGATTAAAAAAAAAAATTAGAAACAATCCTAATGTTGCCATATATGCCATAGCTTTGTTAAGGACTGTGTGAGAGCTCGAGCTGGAGCTTGGACAAACCCAAAATGAATCAGAGATCAGCTATGGCATAAGAGTGATGTCAGTGATCAGCTACAGCATTCCTGTTCAGCTGTCAAATGCTCCTGGTGGAGGAGTGGGAGCGTCACAGCTGAGCAAGAAGCCAAGCCTGGGAGGTGTGAGGAAAAACAGCAGCTTCCACAGAACTGCTAGTTTTGTGGTTATCATCTCTGCTGCTCACTTTTGGGCTTTCGATGAGGAACCTTTGGGGCACCCCTACATCTGCGGGAAGGGAGCAGACCCTGCAGCTGGACTTCTGTCTGGCAGCCGGAATGTGCGCATCTTCTGTGAGACCGGCGAAGGGAGGCTGTCTGTAGAAGAAACTGCTTCCACCTACATGTATTCTGGCTCCTTTCAGTTATCCATTCCTAGATAAATTGTTTCAAATGTGGTGCCAAAACGGCAAGGTGCTGGTCAATTTTTGCAAGGCTGCCTAAATGACTCACCTCATTTCTCAGATTACTGATAAAACAGGGAAAGTTTTTAAAAAGCCTAGTGGGATTGAAAGCTCTTGACAATCCTGAACTGTCATTTTGTAGGCAGAATTACTTCTGGCTGAGGTGGGTGTATGAAACATGAGGCCGAACTAATGCTGAAGTGTCTTGGGTTGAATTAGAGGGATTCAGGTTGATGCACAAAGTCCTGTCTGTACACATGAATGAAAAACCTGGCCTCAAGCTCCCCTATTCCTGACTGCAGTAGTTCTTTCCTGTGAATATATGCAGTGGAGGGCACTAGTATGTCAATTTGCTGAAAAGCAAAACAAAGGGGAAAGGGCTACTGTATTCTTCCAGTAAGTGTGCAAAATTTAGTAGTTATCAAGGATAAAAAAAGGGAGTTCATGGATCAGAGTTTGTAGCTTGTTGATATAACGAATTATCCGAACAGAAGTCCCAAAGTAGCAAATACTTCAGTCCCAGTGCTTGGAAATCCTGTCAGAAAGTTGGTTAAGGGAACTGGGAATGTGATACAAAGTAATGAAGAGTGTGGAAGTAGTGGAACCTAGAAATATTAAAAAAATATGTAGATGTGGCACCTGGGAACATGGTTTTATGGTGATCTTGGAAGTCTTTTCCAACCCGAGCAATTCTATGATTCTCTGATGCTATGATACAGGTCAGTGGTTCACACCCAGCCCAGTTCTTTTGGAGCTGGACTTTTAATTTTCTCATGATAGCTCTGGATCTTTCTGAAAGAGGTTTGCTGCCCTTCTTTTGTTGCAAATATGTCCAGCTATCAACAATTCTGTAATAAGCAGCATTTTCTACAAAGTAGGCAAGGAGAAAATAGACTAATTAAAGTTTTAATTAAAGCCTCTGCAAGGACAGCATTGAAAAGAATTCAGACACTTATCTCTTAAACAGATCCTTCTTGGCCACAATTGTAATAGAGTGCTGATCTAGGATAGGAAAGTTCTGTCCTTGGGTATTGTTCATTTGTGAGAAACGAACAACACACGATCTTTAAAAGCAACGCATATTAAGCTGGCACATTTCTCAGGCATTGGAATTAACTTAGTAAAGCTGGGGGAAAAGTTTAAGGTTGGCAGTTGGTGAATTTATATCCAAAGAAATTGTAAAGGTGACACCCTCCCAGCTGGATTTTTCCCAACTCCAATCAGTTTTTGTTGCTTTGTTTATTGAACATCTCAATATCTTCCTTTGTCTTTATAAATCTGTTATATGCATTGAAGACAATTCTAACGCGGTGCGGTTTTGGCAGAGGTTAGGTCCAGAACCGGGAAACATTGTTCATTTTGTTTGTCTGCACCCTGTTGTAAGATACTAGAGTATTTTGTTCTCCTTTTGTAGTACAGCTTGTCACGTGAAGAGGCACTAGTTTGAATCCTGTGGGAGAGGTCATTGCTTCAGCAGGGGTGATTAAGTTCTTAGGTTCAGCACCCACAATTCCACAGTCAAATATGTGCATTTAGAGTTCCCTACATCAGTGTGTGTGTCTTGACAGATAAGTTCTCCTTTCCTCCATAACAGTCAGCCAAGAGAACTCTCTAATAATTCAGACTGAAAGAGGAATGATGAAAATTGGCAGTCCAGATATAGATGAGAAGAGACAAGGAATTTTCTTTCACACCACAACCAAGAAAGAAAAGATTGGCTTTTACTTTCATTCAAATCCTTTACATTCAGCAGGTCATGTTTAAAACAATTTCGGGAAAAATGCTCACTGGGCAAAAATTTCGTGTTAATTTTGCCACACATTCTACCAGATTCAACACAAAGGCTTTGTTTCTGTCTGCACGGAAGATGTCATTGCAGGCAGAAGTTCAGACATGATCTACAGCTGAACAGCAACAGCAGCACCAGAATGTCTCTCGGGCAGGAGTGAAAGAAGAACCCAAGTGAGGACCATGTCTTGGGGTGAGGCAGCGTGATGGAGGGAAGTGGATGTGTTCAGGTGGAAGGAATGATGAAAGGTCTGTCTTGCCCAGCTAGGGGGTCATTTTTCTGGGCATTTTTAAAGAAAAAAAAAACATGTTTGAGAGACTTTAAAATCTGCTTTGAGGGTGTGTTTAAAAAGAAGGTTGTTTCTGGAACCAAAGCTGAACTTTAGGAATCCAGAATTAAAGGAATAGAGGTAGAGTGCAGGGAAAAGTTACACAAATGTTCAGCCCTTGTCCTGTGGTCAGGTTGACTTTGTCAACACCTTGTTTTCATCACAACTACTATGAATTTGAGTATAATTAATACAATTAGTTCTTGATATGTGCATACTTTGCAAGAGAAAAGCATTCCTGGTGGTTCAACTCTGTGCTTGACTGTGATTAGCTAATCATTTTTTCCTATGTACGGCCTCGTTCATTTCTTTTTTCTGTACTAGTTACAAATCTCCCCATAAATTTAAGCACAGAACCCCAGTAGAGATCATCATAACCGTTGCACCACGTCATTAACTCTTACAGCACCAAAACCCCCAATGATATAGAGGCAGTAAAGAAAGGGAACAGCAAAAGCGTTTTGATCCGTGCTTCTTGTTTCTATGACTGGCCAGCAGGACCATAAGAAAATCCTTTAACCTTTCTTGCTGCAGGAACAAGACAATACTTCTAGTGAGCTTCATTTGGCTTAATAAATTTCTATAAAGTGCTTTGATCAATTTATTTAAATGCAAGGCATGACTGAAGCAAGGTCTGCTATTAATGTTGTATTTTCTAGTGCTGAGATGAATGCTGATAGAACAAAAAAAAAAAAATAGAAATACAGAAGAAAGCTGGAAAAATGATTTGCACATTCCCTGTATGCTTTATCTTCCTTATTTTTCCCCAAGGAAAGAAAAGTAAAGTGTAATGGCAAAAAAGTAGGATATTTAGCCAATTTATTACAGAGGAGGAAAGCAAAATTCCTTACTGGAAAGTAGGACAATTCTACCAAAAGTAGGGCAGCTTACTGCACTTAAGTGCCTTTGGATTATGTGTATTGTATCACGCTTACTTTGCACACACAATTAGTTCAGAGCGGGACTTCCCACATGAGTTAGCTGAGGAAGATTTATCTCACTAGATAAAGCTACAGCACCACATCAAACGGGGTCAGAACACACCCGTCAAGAAAATAGTCTGGAGAACAGCTATAACTGGCTGAGCTCATGTGAAAAATGAAAATGTCACTGGTGCTTAGGCTAGAGATCAAATCAGATGGGAAAAGCGGAGGAGATCAGTGATGCTGGAGCAGGTTACAGAGATTAAAATGCTAGACCTGAGCAGCTAAATATGTACTTAGAATAACTGCACAACCTGCAAAGTTTGTGTGCCTTTAAGGGTGAGATCATTTCAATGTTGGCAAAGGGTGTGAAAGACAACACAATGAAGAATTTTTTAACGGATTTTTTTCATAAAGAATTAATGGATAAATGACTTTTTGGGGTTCCGGTGGCACTTTGAGGACAGCACTTCCAGGAACCCTTGTCCAGAAGCAATGGATCTGCAAGTATATCATGTGTGGACTGATTATTTACATTCCATAAGGCAGGGTGTTGGAGTTGTTGGGCTGTGTCCTCTCAAAGGCTGTAACTACACAGTCCAGGTAAAACATTCCTGGCTGGACCTAGAAAGGAACCCTGCTCCAGAGGACAACCTAGGGCTTTGAGTTAGGCTACTGAGCTTCTTACGCTGCACATGGAAAGTTAGCAGGACCTCCTGAGGCTTGAAGCAGAGATAGAAACGCAGCATGATCTGAAGATTGCTTTTCTGACACAGCTTCTGAAGCATTTTATCCTGCTCCATGTGAAAATTAGCTTACACAGACATATCTGTGATTTTTTTTTTTTTTTTTTAGGAGCTGTGCTGAAATATGATCTGACAGTATCAAAGTAGGTGGGAAAGTGAGGATGAGGGCATATTATGCAGAAACTTAGTATAACTGCAGTGCACTGCTCCTTTCCTTCAAAATAAATTGGCATGTTTGCAAGCAGGGCCTGCTTGGTGTGTCTGTCTGAACCAGTGATCTTCCAGTTTTGTTTGTGTACACTCAAAATGATGCTTCCATTGACAAGAAGGAAGGGCCAGAGCTCCTTTATAAGATTATCTACAGATACAATTTTAAAGGAGAAACTTCCCTCCACCTGTGTCAGAAACAAATGTCAGCATCCAAGGCACAGAAGCAATTCTTTCCCTGGTTTTAAATTTGAAAGACCTAATAAAATGAGTTAATAAAGGCAGTGGCTGTGAAGAGAAGTCTCCGAGCATGGAGGTGTAAGTCAGTAAGATCTGAAACATAATTTACATTTGAGAAGTGGTGCAGCCAGAAATTAGGTTTCCTTTAGAGGTTCTAAGAGCCTGAAAAGAAGTGTGGGTGTTCTCTCTCAAATCTGTGTCTGATGCACAAAGTGTCTAGTTGGGATATAAGTAAAATAGGCAGAGTTTCAAACACCAGAACTCCCATGTTTCTAAGCTATGGAAGGATTTGCTGTGGGGAGTGCCAATATGCATCTGAATAACAAAAATTGTAAATGTTGATATCTCTTCAAGGCATGAAGTCTGATCCCAGCCTCTCCATTGACAGAAAGACATGAATTAGATGGCTCAAGGACTCAAAATACCTGTCTACAGATATCTCCAGTGACACTGAAATAGGAAATGACACCTCTTGACAATCTCCTGTGCAATGAGTGAAAACAACTTTGCCCAAGACGTAGGAAAATAGGGAGACCATATATGAAGTACTGAAACTTCAGAGGGAAGCTAAATCAGATTCATGATTTTCAGTTACTCTGTTCAAACTACACCCAACTGCACAAAAAAGAGACAAAATAGAACTGAAGTTTGCATTAAAGACAACTCATGGGCAAAGTACATTTCATAGCTCAGCTGGAGGGATGATAAGTGCCCTTAGCAGGACAAAAAAAATGCTGAGGGGATGGACTGATGGCCAAAAGCATTAGTCCAGAGCTTTATGTGCTACCCCACTGTAAACAAAGAGCCCGGCTGCTGTCTGCTGATTCTTTGTGTTGCAAGTAGAAAGCCAGGAGAAAAAGTTGGGTGCATTTTGACAAGAATAGTGTAACCTTCATATTCTCCCTTCCATACCAACAATCACTGAAAGCTGTGAATTTTGGCTGGTGTCTCAGGCCAGAGAGACTATTCTCTGCATGTTTGTAGTTCCTAGGGTTTACAGGGACACCTCTCCCCTGGCTTAGATGAAATTGAGAAGCAGCATTTTATGTCCTTTGTTTTGTTTTCTTCCCTTTAAATTTATGTTCAAGTTCTTCATTTTTTAAGCCTTAATATTGCATTACTCCATACAGCTGCAATGCTAAAGCTTAGAGAGATGCTGCTTTGAAAGCAGGCTCAATGCTTTGTAATATTGGAATGCATGGACCTCTAAAACTCCTAGATGAATAAATCAAAAATTTTACCTTGAGAAAATGGTTGAGGGAGATTAGGGAAGTGATTTTTTTGGGGGGTTTTTTTTTGTTTTGTTTTTTTTTGTTATGTAAACTGTCTTCTACAAAGGCAAAATTAGAAATTTAGAAATTTAAAAATTAGAAATCACAGGCTTCAAAGGATAAGTGGGAGAATTGGAACCTCTCCAGAAAAGAGGGAAATATTTGTCATCTCTCAGGACGAATCTTCAAATGTTTGAGAAAATATGATCAAGATTAAGTCTTTACTCTTCTTCCTACCAGCCTTGTCTCTTTATCTGATGGAAAGGTTGAATGGAGATTATCTCATACAAGTGAGAAGACTTATTGTTCCACACATCTAAAGTCACAAAAAAGGCCAGTGTTAGCTTAAATGTAATGCACCTTTCTTATGGTCCCAAGACTGTGACTTCTGAGATGCGGGAGCAGCTTCATGAGGATGAGGATTCCAACAACTTCAGGAACATGTTTCTGATCTCCAAAATGCTGTGACGACACCAAAAATACTTCCCCAGAACTAAGTTATGATAGCTAAAATTTCTGGAGTTTCTCATGCAGATGTTTTTTTTTTTAAATTTACAATTCTTTTTTTTTAAAAAGTTTTGATTCTGCAGCTTCTCGTTAGAACATAACTAAAATTGAAAAATGGTTGTATTGTATAGTGCTTATCTGCATCCTTCTGCAAGTGAGAAACTATCACTATGCTATTTTGTTTATTTAAATTAACTTGTTCTAACCCTTATCCTGTTACTTCAAGGTTGATTTCTATTCACAGTACCTCACTTGTGCAATAAGTAACTTCCACTTCTTGTGATTTTGCAACCATGAATGCATTCATTATTCCTTGATTAGATACTAGAAGGTCCAGCCACAACTATTTAGCAAGGCAGAATAAACAACTCCATTTTTGTATCTGTGCAACTCCATCAATGCTAAGCAGTTTCACAAATGCATTGAAATCATCTCCAATTTGAGTCGAGGTTGCATAAATGAAGTTTATTTAAAAATAAGGAGTGTTCTTTCTGGTCAGCCTAAATCTCCCAGTCCACAATGATACCATGATATCATACATTCAATATTTCTCTGCTGAGCACAATATAAATTTTTATTAATCATATTCCCCTCTGAGTGGTTCTTGCCCAACTACATTTACTGCAGTGAGCAGAGATTCAGTTTTAAGGGAAGTTCATGGTGTGAGGAAATTAAAGAATGGTGGACCACAGCTCTGGTGAAGATTTGGGCTACAGTTATTAAGATATTCAGAGAAGTAGGTAAATTTCTGCAAGCTGAAGTGTCAGGTATGTGTAAATAAACAAATACTTTAGACTAGGACACCTCAGGCTTCAAATCAAACAGCATTCCATAATGACTTTGTCTGTTTTGACCTTTGTATGATGAGGATTTTCAGGGAAAAGAAGGTAGTTCATCATGCATTTGCTGAGTAAAGAACAGCTAGCCATTATTTCAGCAACCACACTATCTGTCTAGACCATTTCAATTAGGCAGTTAAGCCATGTTGTCTGTACACAGTAATGGTGATGAACATGACTAAAGCTGTCTCCCCTAACTGAGATGTTACTGAGGCACTGAACGGGCACAATCATTTCTCCGTAACCTCTGGAACTGTTTTTCTCCGCAACCTCTGGAACTGTTTTTCTCCGCAAGTGCTCTCCACGCTTTCGTGAGTGTCCATTCACCTTGTAGGTCTGTCCTTCCATGTTTTTGGTCTTAAAGGGATTCCTTTCTTCTTTTCGTAGGAGAGGTTTGCATATTCCCATCCCTGGAAGATTCAAGGCCAGGTTAGATGGGGCTCTGAGCAACCTGGTCTAGTGGAAGGCCCATTGCAGGGGACTGGAACTAGAAGAACCTTAATGTCCATTTCAACCCAGACCATTCTATGATGATGTGATATGTCTAAGAATAAAAACCACTGCCAAACAAGAACATTTCAAACATGTGCAAGGATGCCTTGCTTTTTCTCAGCATACGGCAGAGGTTCCTAGTACAGGGAGGAAAGCTCATTATACAAAATAAAAGTGGGATCTGTTGACAGGAGCTATAGTTTCAGTGCCATCAAACATACCGTTATTCCCTTTTCCTCCCAGTCTCTTTGCTTTCACATGACTGATGTTCAGGATTTCACTTTCAAATAAATATTTGGCACTTGTATCCAAAAAGACAAACAAATACGCAGAGAAAAATTTGCCTAAGTGAACACTCCTATTCAAAATTCTGTGGCTAGATGAACAGATAAGTGACAACAGTGATGAATAAATAGTGCCTGGGCCTGCCAAAACCCAGCATGAGAAAGCGTAAACAAAGCGGTACAGAAAACAGATGGACTCATTTTATGTTTTATCCTTTTTCAGTCAAGAGATGCTAATGAGGCAACTTCACTTTGCACCATGACCCTGACACAGTGTGTGCCAACACCAGCACGGGGATGGAGCGGCACAGGGTTGAGTGCCAGCACACAGCTGCCTTCCCCCAGGGCCAAGGCATTATTACCAAAACTACAAAAGGACCAGCATGGATCTTCCTGCTGAATAATGACTGAAGAGAGCTGCAAGGCCATCACAGCGTTACCACTCCAGTAATTAGGTATTTGCGAGTGTTTGCGCTGGATTCATCACAGAAAGCAGAAATATGGGGATTTGCTTGCTGGGGTTGATGTTGAGATGGACTGAAATCTGGTGAGGTTTTACAGGCATGGGAACTGCTCCATCAAGTCAGCCCTGTTGCCTGTTTACTTTGAGGATGGCCAGAGCTCGGTGGGTATCGGAGGCAGGTGCAGTCTGTTCGGCAATATCCACCAATGCCATATGGCAACTTTTTCCTGAGGAAATCAGCCTTTTATCTGCTCCTCTTGGAATCCAAGGAACAAAGGTTGCTGTGAAGAATATAGCTTATGGGAGTTTCAGTTTCAAATTGGTTAAAGCAAATTTTAAGTATAATGAAGTTATGCTTGAAATAAAACTCCGAATTTGAAAATTATGTGTATTTGGCAAGCTCTGGTCCACACACCCAAAATATAATATGTCTGGACAAAAAAGCAAAGAAAAAACATGTCTTTGCATGCGTGGATTTGGATACTGTTTCTAGAAGGAAATTATAAGAGAAATAGCACCTCTCAATGATAATTTCCTATTCTTAAGGTTCTCAGGGGAAATTTCTAGCAGTTGGTCTCAACTTTCCTGTGGTCTCATCCTCCCCAGAGCCTGCTGCTGTCTGCTGCTCTTCTGCAGACTCTCCTCCCTGTGCTGCACCTCTCTGCCTTTGTCTCCTTCTTCCCCATGCCTTGGACACTGTTTCCTTTTAGAAGGAGAGTTGTTCCTCTGTTTTGCCCCACAGCTTCCTCCTTGCATCATTGGTGGCTCAAACATATTTATTTCTATTAAAAAAAAAAAAATAGCAGTGATATATCCAGCCTGTGCTGCTAACACATGAAATTACTTTTGCTAGAACTATGTAGTCACTTTTCACACATATTTTCCTTCTAGGCATCGTGAAAACTACTTCTGGTCTTTGATCCTGTTCTGGGAAGCTCACATGTGACCCAGGCATAATTATGGCCTTCACAGCCAGCCTTGGTGGAATCTGTGTTGGGACACCTGTGAGCTGGAATGTGTCTCATCTGTTGGAATAAGTATTTTATAGCTACATGAAAAGTAAAGGAAATATATAGCTGTAAGATTATTTTAAAGAGAAGCCAAAAAAAAAAAAACAAGGCTGTGACTTCTCAGTAAGCAGGGAATTTAATTCATGAAACAAATGTGTTTGAAAACAAAACCCATGATGTTCCCTGCTTTCTCTTCCACTTCTCGTGTCATATAACTCACCTTCAGTACACTCAGTTGTCTGACAAGGGTTTCCATAAAGTAAGGTATTCATGTGTATATACATGCTCATATACATATATTTGAAGGATAATTTCCCTCCAACAACTCTGTAGTCCTACATGAAGCTAGATGAAGAATTGACCCTTATTCTTTGACTACACAAAAGCAAGAGTCCTAATAGCTCTTCTGTGCTTAGACATATTTGCTGAAAGGAGTTCAATAACACAATAATGTTGCTGCCTTCCACTGTCATTTCTTAGGTTATCCATCATCTGGCTGATTGGAACAAATTCCCAAAAGAGTTCTGGTATTCTGGACCATTTCCTAATCAAATAGGGTCATTACTTATGTCATTTTCCTTGTCCTGGGGGGGAAGGATATGTATATTATTGTTCATTCCATGCAGATTTTGAAATCAAAATCATATCACAGTCCCATTTCCCATCCTCCCTTATCCTTGATTCCCCTTTTTCCAGTCACTTGGAGGATGCCATCATGCTTGTACTGTCTTACCAAGGAAGTCATGTTATCAAATATATATAATTTTTTGACAAACAGTGGGGGCTTTAGGAGATTGCAGAAGAGCCATGTACCATATTCACCACCCCAACTGCTGAGTTTTCTTGATTGCTGTTATAATTTTGTTGCACTAATTAGCCACAAGATGATAATAGTCATGTAAGGCGAGCAGTTACTGGGTTTCCTGGGATAGTCCAACCACAGGGACTATTCGTAATTTAAAGAAGCTATAACTGCCAGTGTATTTGTATATATTTTTCTTATAGTTATCAAGTGAAATAATAAATTATATTCCCTCTTGTTCTCATGCAGGGACTGTGCCTAATCCTGGAACTACTGACATCTGTATATTGTTTCAGTGGTAAATTACAGCTGGGACATGCTAACCCCAAAGTGTGAGTAAGAACTGTTCCTAAATGATTGGAAACTTCTTGGCAATTTACAGTTGAATTATAATAATTAGCTTAGTCTTCGTTCTCTTTTGATAGCTGTGTAAAATTTGTGCTGTTTTCCTAGCACCAGAGTTGATTGTTTAATCAGCAAGAAGAATGGTCTTTCTGGTGAAGATTAGATTTCAACTAAGCCTATTTTGCATTAATTGTCTCATTGACAACTTCCTCTCCTTCTCCTCTTCCCCCATATAAGCAGAGGAATGATGGAAACCTGGAATTAATATTTCCATGGAGATGATGTAATTTCCTGAGTTGCTCCAAAATAATCTAAATTTCAAAACTCTTTTAACTACTAATTTGAGGAAAAGGACAATAAATAATACAAATACATTAATGGCTAAAACATATCTCATTTTAGATATCTTATGCCCAGTTCTCTAATAATGCATTCTGTGCTTGCCTAACAAGAGACTAAGCACAAGAAATGCAACAGTGAAAGTCAAAATTTGTGCTATTTATCTCTGTAGCCAGTAAATAAGATTAGGGTAACCGTTTATACATCTATTAAAAGCTACTCTCCTTGAAAACAATAATGAATAATGAATTTTTCATTTGTGAGATGGTGGAAAAATTGTGAAGAGGTTAGAAATTAACTTTATTTCTCCAAATGAATGGGTTCTAGCACTCGTATCCATGTCACAACTATCCAAGGAAAAGTAAAATTAAAGCTTTTTTAGACAAGGGCTGCAAATTTAAATAACAATCTAAGATACACATGCAGCAGTGAATTTGGCCTTTGACTGCCATACTTTGTGTTGTTCAGTTGGTGTAATAGTAATTGTGGGACAGCTTTGTTCACCATGGGAAACACACGTTTTAATAATTCTGTGCTGCTTACCAGGAGCAAGACGAAATAAATGGGCCATGGGGCAGATGAATGAGACTTGCACTGGCTTTGATAAGACTATCAAATGCTTAACTGAGAAACCATAATGAAATTCAGAAAAACTTTTCCAAATCATCATCGTCGTTGGAGATGCCTGAATTCTGGAAGTTTGGAAAGCTTCCGAAGCTTCTCAACAAATTATATTTTGTAAGTGTGAACTAGAATTTGATGTACAACAGTTAGAAGAAATGGAAATGAGAAGCTATTGTTAGGATATGATGTTTGTTGTATCTCTATATATAAAAGATATATAACTCTATACGTGCAAGCAGCGTGCTTAGGGACATGGTTTAGTGCTGGACTTGGTGGTTTAAGGTTTATGGTTGGACTTGATGATCTTAAGGAAGTTTTCCAATCTAAAAGATTCTGATTCTCTAAAATAAGTCTTGCTGCAATTTGGAGAGATTTCCAAAAAGTGCTGGGAGTTTATACAAATAATAGCTGGCTCTGTCTCCAGTAGTTTAAGATTATATTATATGCAGGTCAAAAACATTGTTTCTTCTTATGCTACTTATTCCATTGAGTATTTATGTTCTACTTTACTAACCTTTAGCTGCTTCTAAGTGGTTTTCAATAAGTTATATTCAAGTGTCGGCTTCAAATAGTCTTTGACTCCTAACTGACAAATCTCTACCCTTTCTAGAGCTGAAGAAATAACATTCCAAAAATGGGAGCTATCGTTATGATTTCACTAACTATGTAAATTTGTTTCATAGTTCCTCTTTCCCTTTGTTCAGTTCTTTTGTTGAGTTTTTTGGTTTTTTTTTTTCCAAATGCTTCCAAATATTTTTGTAAGGTCTCAATTATATGTAACATTTCAGCATATGTGTCAGTTAGGACACTAATTATGTTGCCTCTGTCCAAAAAAATCAACTTTACATGTGCTTAATTCTCATATTAAGTATTTTCTTATTCTATACATGCCTGTCTAGAAGAGAGAAAATTTGAGTTAATTCAGTAGGTGTGAGAACACTGATGGAGTCTTGATTTTGGCATAGATTTATAGCTACATTATAACTGTAATTGTGTAATTGTACATATTTTATCTTTCTAAAGCACACCAGAAATGGCTCTAGTACTTTTCTAGCACTGGTAATTATTCTGTGCTTATTTGCTTTTAATTTCATCATTTGTTCACTCTTCGGGAATAATCATAAACACCAGAATTGTACAAAATTTCTGTAATTAAGAGTCCTCTCCCTTCTATATGGTAAGTTTAAATATTAATGGGAAACTGTTTCAAAATCAATTCTGGTTGTTTGTAGGAAGATCCCCTAGTGACATATGGAGCTGTTATGAATGGTGGGCATAGGAAAAGAATTTAGTTAATGGTCTTTGAGGACTTTCCAGAAATTAAATTTTCATAGTGAGTGAATTTCCTCTTACAGAAAGCATTAAAGGAAGTAGTGAATTTAAAATGCATATAAATTGACATAGAGCTTGATAGATTAGCATGAGAATTCTGTTCTAATTTCGAAGAAAACAACAACCCAATGTCTTTGTCCTCTTGAAGAGACAATAAAATTCTAAATCTATTATGTATCTGCAAATGCACAGAAACTTTCATGAAAGTTAAGTCAAATGGCACCAATTGTGAACAGAAGCCTAAATAATGTGAACAATATGGCATAACCAAACCTGATTATGAGTCATACATTTATGAACTCATTCATCCTAAAAATCACCTGGGTTTAAAATCAAAAATATGGATGGTGCAAACCCTCAGTGTGGTTTGTTTTGTTTTGTGGAAGTCTTACAGTTCTTGCTGCTCCATTTCCAATGAGGGCTCGGTTTACTCTTACTGAAATTGTGGCTGGAATGAGGTTCCATCCATAATCTCTCAAGACAAATACATACACACACATTTATATCCATCCATCCATCTGTCTGTCTGTCCATCTGTCTATCTATCCATCTATAGGTATGTAAATATTTTTATCTTAATCTCTCAAGCATGCAGTTCAGTCAGCCTGCTCATGCACTGAAGTGCTGTATTTGCAACGCAGGGAACTAAATATTGAGAGCATACGTTAAAAATTGAATGGCCTAGATAAGTTTGTTTTATGCTAGACTGGATCTGAAAAAATATCTGTTTCGTATAAAATATTAAGAGGCAAAATGGCAACAGTAGCCATGTGACGGAATCGCTTGTTTTATCTCAAGTACCCAGGAACAATATCCTTTTCTCCAGCTTCTACCTACCCTTTCATTTTCAAAACTGATCCTAAAAATAGGTAGTGTCGGTGTTCAAAGTATTGTACAGTGAAGATATTTTTATATCACCGTTGTGTGCAAGATCATTTTTATTATTACCTTAATGTGAATTTATAGGTGTATACTTTTAGTCGGTTATCAAACACGGAAAGAAATTAACGCCACGATATTCTATTTAAGTGGGAATAAATTTCAATTGTTCACGACAAGTGAGTGATAATGGATGATATTTTAAGTAAACAGATCATATATGATTTGCTGCTGTGTCAAACATTTTCAGAATCATAAATCTTATCTTAATTTGAGGGGAAAAAAATTAGACACTGGATGAAAATTCCTTCACTTTTATTAATAAGTTTTATAAGTAAAGTAATAAGTAAGTTTTATAAGATTTATAAGTAGACTGATGAAAAAAATCTGTTGGGCATGTATGCTCCAAATATTGTGCTTAGAAGCCTTTTCTTCATGAAGAGTGCAGGACAAACAGGTGGGGGTTTGTTCAGCTATAATTATATTATCTAAAGGTTTGTCTGAAAGACAGTAATTGACTTCATATCTTCAGATGATCTATCTTAACTTAGAATAGTCCTTTGCAGTCAGAGTCCAAGAGCAGAAATCTGTATGCAAGTAGTAACTGTACCTGTGCCCACAAATGTAGGATGCAGCAAAATCTTGTTTTCCCTTTGTGCTACCGCAGTCTGGCATAATAAGGAAACTCAGCAATATTTCATGATATGCTGTGATGTAAGAACTATTTTTATATCCTGAATGGATTTTAATGGCTTTGGAATAAAAGTGCTCCTTCTCTACCTCTTGTGTGCACAAAAATTCTGCATGTTACCAGACTGAGATAGGAATCTTTCTGAATATTTAATGAGGATGTGCTACTGACAGCTCAAAAAAAAGCAAAAGAGACTACACAGGACTATTTTATCGTCTTCCTCCATCTTCTTCAGTATTTCAACTTACAAAAGATCTTGCTTTCTAAACTTTTTTAGATAGCCTTTCTTGTTTGAAGCTGGGCTGAACATGGCTTCGGTGATGTTGGCGTTAAAAGCACAGTGGGGTTTTTTGGTGGGATTTTTTATTATTTTGTTTTTGGTTTGGGGTTTCGTTTTGTTTGGGTTTTTTTAATCTTGAAAGGCAAGGTTCACTCTGAGAGTAAATTCCATTGTGTTGGTTAAGTGAGGGTGAGGTCTTCCACCATTCAAGACAGAGTTTGTTGAGGTTTTTTTTGTTTGGTTGGTGGTGGTTGTTGTTTTGGTTGCTTGGGTTTGGGTTTATTGGGGTTTTTTTGTTCTTAGTGGGGAAGGGGAGGTTGGTTGTTCAGGTTTGGGGTTTTTTTCTTTTTCTTCGGTAATGATACTTCCATATTTTCTGAAAGGAGTGCCGCTTTGTAGCCTGGATTTCTATCTTTTCATTTTTATTTTCACAGAGTTTCCTTTTTTTTCGTTTGCATTTGAAAGAAAATAAAGACTTCAGATACCATGAAAGCTGTTACCAGACTCCAGGAAAATCTCTATTTCAGTCTCAGGTGTGATGATATCCAAGAAGCCCTGCCTGGGAACCTCTGTTCTCATCAGTATACACCATCAGGTGAATATTATTCTTTTTGCTTTTGAGGGAAAGTTGTTTGTTTGTCCTCCCTTCATTTTTCACTGTCTGGGTCTTCAACTAAAGTTGATGAAGCACTGTAAATACCACTTTGTGTTTTAAAGTGCTACGCCAGACAAATAATTTTAACAAGATGAACCAAGCCTGTCACAAAGAAATGAAGGAAAGAGGGGAAAAGAAAAAAAAAAAAAGACACTTGAGAATTTTGCACTTTCTCTCCTGACATCAGCAACAGAGATCCTGTTAGAGCACAATAAAGCATTCTCTAAGCTGGAACTCATTCTCTTTTTAAATTAACAATCTTAGACCCCATATTTTTCCTACAACATTAACCTCTGTTCTGTTACCTTTTTATTTCCAAAGTTTGTGTTCTGAAAGACAGAGTGAAGCTTAAATTAGATTCAAACAAAGAAAGCCTGACTGAAAAGCCATCTTTGAAAAAAGATAACATTTCCAGATGTTTAAGATGACAAAAAAGAGATCTACATAAAGGAAAGCAGCAGTGTCTTTCTCATGAAGGGTAATGAGACTGGGATGGCATCCTAGACATTTGTACATCTTCTTGGCTGAACCTCTTTAAAAAGTTAAAAGTGAGGGGATTGTTCCTGCCCTTGGAGTCTCTCTTGAGACAAGCATAACTTTTAGCCTTGATTTCAGAAACTGCACTGCAAGAGCAGCCTGCCACAACTCCAGTGTGCTCTGCTCCACTGCAATCGTATCAGATACCATCTATCAGCTACAATAACATGGGTCACATCAGCCTCAGGTGGGGACGGGAGGGAGAGGGGAATAATGATTTGACATGCAAATTGTAGCCTGCCTTTTATTAACCAAGCTCAGCATTGCAGGCTTTTCAAGGGCCATTCAGAGCCAGGTCTGAGCCAGTCACTAAATTTCTGCCTAGAGGAACATTGTCTCCTCTTCCCGAGCTGCTGGAGGATTCACTGGAGGTCAATCCCCCGGGATAAAGGTATCCTTGAAGACTGTCTCTTGACACATCACCAGTGAGGTGCACCCTCTCCTTCCATGCCATGGGATGCTTCCAAGCTGCAGGAGGCTCCATGCACCCCCTTGGTCCCCACCCCGCTGTGGGACTGTGTTAGTCTGACAGCAGCCGTGTACAGTAACATGCTGTGTCTGTGTTTGATGAATGTTCCAAATCTAGGTTGAACAATATTTGCTCGGGCACAGAGAAAGTCTGGGAATTTGGTCTTGGCATGCGCTTGGAGCCAAAAATATAGAGCAGCAAATGGGCATATGAAAAACCTGGCTGAAATTCACCCCCGTTATCCCAAATGTCACTCTGAAAGTTCTCAGAGACTTTTAGGTTCCCAGCAGACTCAGTTGTGCCAGTGGTATCTCAGTGTAATGAGCTGGACCTGTCAGAAGCAAGGCCCAGTCAGCACATTAATTCACTAGCTTTACAAATGGGATTCTTCAAAAGATCTTTGTAATAGAGACTTTTGTGATTTAAACTTTGAATTATCACCCACTGGAGTATCTATCTCACAGTTTGTGTCCCATTAAACATACCTGCAAGTATGCTTAAGAAAGTAATTAAATTGCTGCTACTGCAGGGGTACTTCATTGTCACTCAGGAAAACATATTCACAAGTGGGAAGCAGTGTCTGATTTCTCAGTGCTTTAGCAGTCTCCTCAGTTGTTCTGTAAGATAATATAACAAAGGTACCCAGTGTATGGGTGTAAACTTACATTTTGCTTGTTCAAGGAACAGATTGCGCTTAGGCTGACCCTCGATCTACAGTTATCTCTTCAAAGTTTTCCTTTGCACATTCCACTCAAAGGAAATGATATATGATAGCAGATGCCAAATTCAGCTTTTTGAACCATACCTAGAGTGAATAGTTCATGACTTCCTGATCCATCACTGCTGCATGTTTCAAGCTTTGCAGGTAACTTCATTTTGAAGACTGAAATGCGTCTTTTTTTTTTTTTTAATCAATTGTTTTTAGATCAGTATCTGCTGTCTATGAAACTTGTTAGCATTAAGATTTCATTACAAATTTGAAATGGCCCACATTCATTTAAGAAGTTGTCTTAAAATATCTCAGATAGACTTGGGCAATTTATGATTACATTTCTGAGCCAGCTGCTGACTACAGAGCGAAATCAAAACCACCTCACAACTCACAGTTTTGTTTGGCTTAAGGTTTAAATCCACTTAACAGAAAGGAAGGGCTGAACTCTCCCACCCCAAGGTTTGCTCATCTCTTTTGCAGCTGTAGAATACTGGAGTGCAATTATTATTAGCAATCTAAATGAAAATGTTGCTTTTTTCCTATACAAGGCCCTGTTTCAATTAATAAGTCCTTCTGTAATTACCGTGGCAGTGCTTTATTGCTAAAATAAAGGTCAAATACGAAAGACATTACAAGAAGTTCTCTAGGAGGAATATGGAATCATGCTACAATCATAAAGAGACTGCAGTTTAAAGCAACTAAATGCAGATACATGTGGAAAGGGAAACTAAATGCCCGGGATTAGTTCCAGTGTATGCCCAGATACTCTTTATGTCATCAGTCCTTGTTGAGCAACTTCCCAGTTGTTTCACAATCCCAAGGAGCAACCTAAATGTGATTCAATGTATATCTGTGTGAAGCAGATTTGATTTTAAAAATGTGTCTAATTTATTCTTTGACTCAAACAACACGCAGACTTGGTTGGGCTTTTTTGCGTTTTTTTTTCTTATTAATTAAGAGAGAAACCATTATTTTTCCATGATGTATGTAATTTTCACCTTCTACAAAGATACACTGCATGAAAAATTTCACAAGGTCTAGTAGCACTGATGTTCTTGTGTCTTGCACCTGTGCAATCATGTTCAAAAAGTATGAAAATTTATGATGTGCATTGTTTTCCTTTTATAATCTTACAAGAATTTTTATTTGTTAAATCTGAGAGGCAAAATCAAGGTGTATCTTAGATTTTTGATGTACACGTTCTTGGCAAATGTCATTGCTATATTGTAGTCGATACAAAAATTAATGATTAGCTAGAGGAAATAAGAAGCAAAAAGGAATGCTTACACTCTAATTATATTAATAAACACATTATGAATGAACCCTTGAGAGTTTAAAAAAATTCTTCTTTTTCTTATTTCAGGCCTCTGGAATAAATCCCTGGCCAGAGCTCACCTTGGGTACTTGCTCTGAATGCTGAAGCTACAGAGATAAGAAACTGCCTGAAATGTCTTCATGTACTTGCATTATGGTTATGGAAAGGCGTGGAAATTTGTGACATTTGTGATTCCCAACCTTCTGACATTTGCTGCATTCCCCTTGTGTGGATCTTACGCACCTGAGCCCAGCATTGCGTTAAATCTGGTTGGCTGCAAAATAAAACTCTAGGTTTATTTTCTGTTGTATATGGGTTTGCAAATGCTCTCAAGTTGTTCAGTAGAGTGCATTTCATCCAGGTTTAACGCAAAGTGGCAATCATTAAATGCTGCTGTGAATGGGATTTATACAGCAGTGATGAATTTACAGTCCCCATCGGACTGAAGGTTCTTAGCACACTACAAACTCACTCTAAAGGCAGAAAACAGGAATGAAAACATAAGCTACAAAAAATATCATATCATGCAGTTAGTAGTTATTCAGCATTTAGCTGCCTTGCAAGAGTTTTGAAAACCAACAAATGGTGAGACATTGACTATAGTTTTATCAGAAAATTACTTTTCTATCAAAAGAATATCAAACATGACAAAGAAAAACCCACCTGTTCTCCACTAGTAATATGAAAATATTAACACTATTTAATAAAAACAGAAATTAACAGGAACACCGGAATACTTTAGAAGGAATAAAACAAGCTCCACCCATGTGAAGGCCATCAAATACTGGTGGACATAATGTCTTATTTATCAATTCTATTTTGCACTCTATTTATGAATGAGGAATTTTTCTTAATTTTAAGTTCCAATTCTCCTGTTTCAGTCCCCTGCTAGTGTACCTTCCCTCTGAGGCAACCACTCGTTCTAAACAGATCCCTTTTGTCTCTCTGCAACTAGAACAAATGTGATGATGGATTTCTTCCTTCTCTGGTTCACATCTGCACATTCAGTACTCCAAAAGCCATTCAAGTTCCTCCTTTCTACATTGGCAAGATGAGCATGGTTTTCCTGAAGTTCTGGGGTGAGTGGGGATGGTTTGTTTCAAAAACTCATTAAGGCATGAAGGTTCACTTAGCCAGCAATGAACTGAAATGTGGCTGGAGCCCCTGCTCATGTTCTAAAATGGAGAAAAAAGGATACAGAATTTGAGAAGAATTATTAAGAGAGAAAAGAAATTTACTCTTTCAGGATGAGATATTGCTAATTAGAAGAGGTGCAAGTAAGTTTTTAAAAATATTGTGAAAGAGTCAAAGATGGTAAAACATTTTTTGAAACTTGGCAAGTCTAGCTCAGGTTTGCTTGATTCTGGGTTCTTTTCACACAGCACTGTGTACATTTGTGACAGCACAGACTCTTCCCACGGCAATTTTTCTTCTTCTACTGAAAGTTTACTAAACATAAGATATGTTTCATGCTACTGAGAGTGGCTTTTGGAAACAGGAGGTCAGAGCTCTGCACAATCAGTCCCGGGGGGTGGATTGATCTCATACAATCCGAATAGTCCTCTCGCATGTATATAAACCTGTTATTAGTTAAATAAATTCACTTAGCATTCTCTCAAGGTTCGTGTGTGTCCCTTCGCTCCACTATCGGTTCTACAGCGACACACATTTAGAAGCTTCCAAAATTAATAGGGATTTTTAAATAATGCAGCAGACTAAATCCTAAATTTGGGCCTGTCGTTTCACATTTGCTTTAGTTACACAATGAAATCTGTAGGCTGCAAAAGAAGATCATGCAGTGCCCTGGATGCAGGCATCTCTCCCGCTGGCTGGGTAAGCATGGGATAAACATGGCATTGCTGCTGCCTGCCTGCCTTGTGTGGCTGCCACTTCTGCCTCTCCAGAAAGACTGGGTGTCACTTCTGCCCCTCTGGGAGGCTACAGAGCCACAGGAGTCACAGGTACATCCCAACTCCCACGTTCGGTCACCACATAAGAACAACTAATCTGCTGCACAGAGGCACCAGCGAGGAGACAAAACATATTACATCTTCTAATTAAGTGCTCACATGTTTGTTCAGAAATGGAGAATCACCCAAATCATGAGCTCTTAAGAACCAGCTACCAGTGAGGCAAAACTGCCTACCTGCAAGGCTCTGGTGTGTGCAACAGAAACAAAGGGCAAACTAAGCAGTGTCACTTATCTATGTCTTATCAAGAACTTCCATAGAGGTGATGAACTTAAAATGAAGAAAGCTTAAGGAAAGATATCCAAGTAATTTTCAGATTTTTAAGTAAGGCTGGACTGTCCCCTAAATTTATTTCAAAAAATGATTGTTCAAGCAGCACCAGTTAATGAAGCCTGATCCTGAAGAAAAGAACTTCAATCCATGGTGGTTATTTGTTGCTCCCTTATTTATACAAACTATCTCTTAATCAGTCATTCAGCCTTTTTTGGTTCTTAATCCTGAAGCAATGAAATGGTCTTCATTGGTCTTTGCCAACTTCCTGAAATTAGCTCTTTTTTAATTGAAGAAAACAACAACAAAGACCTCTCCAGAAAACCTTAGCCCACCATAGTTACTAACAACAATGGTAGATATCCCTTTATTAATTTGGCTGAAATAAGCCTCTAAACAATGCAAATGAGGTGTTTAGGGGATTGTCTCTCTTTATGAGCTCCCATCTGCCCTTCTGGGCATTGCAGCCCTGCTGAAGGATCTGCAATTCAGCTGTTGATGGGAGCAGCTGCCCTCAGTAAATAGTTCAAGTTCTGCAGAGTGGCTCAGCAGCCTCCTCCTTGAGGAGTGAAAGGATCTGGTAAAGGCACAAGAGACATCAGCTTGTAAGGCCATCCATAAAACCTTCCTTCAGATGTCTGGGAAGTGAAGGGATGCATGGACAGGGATGTGGTGTTGTCGAGAGCCCAGACACAGCTTCATCATCGGGTATCCTACAGTCCAAACTCAGGAGCTTGCCCCAATGGGACAGAAGGGCCTCTCTGCACCCAAAGGCTGGATGGTTCCATGTCACAGGACTTCCACTAGGATTGCTTGGGGATCAGTGGAGAACAGAAAATAAAGAAGCCCTCGTTTTCCAGATTAGAATGTAAAGGAGGGAGCTCTGGCAGAACACATACCAACCAGACATGAGCAGTCTCTGTGCCCATCATTGCTGCATCATCTAGGCATTTTCATTCATTCTGAGGATTCATTATTTAAATCTTAAAATGCCTCTCTGAAATTCAGTAGAGATATTCCTGCTTTCAATAATACATTTGCAATCATGTTTTCCTCCCTCCTTCAGACCTCTTTGAAATCAAGCACTGCAGTCCACTGACATGTTGACAGTTTTGCATGAATTAATGACAAAGAAGTTGGAAGTGGCTGACCAAGATTTTATTTATTATTATTAAACTGACCATGTATCCCTATTGTTCTTCTGAAAAGAACATTCAGAGAAGAAACTGAAAAAAAGTGTTTGAAATTTATGGTTTAGAATTGATTCTGTTCCTCAATCTGCAATATATAATTTTAAGAATCAAGGCTTCTGGTTTGAGGTGAAAATTCTTGCCCTAAATTGTAAGCAAGATTGCTTTCCTGGTATTGCTTAATATGCTGAGAGGAAGTGAAAATGGATGTTTCCAATACTGGGAAAAATATAAGTCCAAAGTTGGTCAGTTAACAGATAAGGCCTAACTATTATTTAGTCCTTTTGTTTAAAAAAAAAAAAAAAAATTCATCATCTTGGCAACAAAACACGAAGACACAAAACATTAACATTCCTGCTGAATATTTTATTACATACTCTTTCTGATAAAAATCTAAAATGTAAAATCTACGTGATCCAAGCACAGAAGTGACACCTAATCTTTCTGCAGCAAAGCCCTGCGCTCTGGAATGTGTTGAGTTGGAAATACAAGTCCTATGAGTCTTGTACTCCCTTCATTTGCATTCACTCCTATTTCACAACCGTATTTCCTTTAACACCTCAGCCTTCCCGGTACATTCCGTGTCTGGCTCTGCTCTGTGGCAACAACCCCAGGCAAAGAGCACAGCAAGAAGGCTGCCAGCAGCAGAGGGCTGGCACTGTCTAGCCAAGGGCTTGCACGGCACATGCCAGCTCAAACACGGGCACTTCCTCCTGCTGTTTTCCTGCCTCCTGAGGCCAGCCAACCGAAGATGGAATTTCTCCATTCCTGGAACATCTGGTGCAGGCTCTCAATGCTCATAATTATCCTCTCAGTCCCAGCCCTCTGCAGGTGCCGGGAAGTGCAGGGCAGGTTCTCAGAGAACACAGCTCTACAGTGGATAAGTTCATCTATAAATCTTAGTGAAACACATGCCATAGGATTTAACATGCATTTATATTTTTATAATTTTTGCTGAGAAAGCAGTACCGGTTGAAATAATGTTACATTATAAGATTATGAAACCTTGGACAAAATCTCCAGCTCTTAGTAAATATAGGGCTTTCTATTGCAATAGAAATCTTCATGTCAGCATCTTAAGGTGCTGTATCACCTATGCCTTTACAATCTACTTCTACACCACTCAGTCAATTTTTACCCCTTCTCTCAACACAGGCTTTCACTTCTCAGGCATTTGTATTCACCCGCTACTCCTCCCTCACCTGTCAACCCCACGTCTTCATCTCGCATGGTAACTCCAGGAAAACCTTTCCAAGTGTGCCCTGGCAGTCAGCTGCTGTTGTAGTGCACACTGGCTCTTAGACAGGCTCTGACCTGTGGATGTTGTGTGAGCCATGACCTGCTCCTCGTTTGGCTCAGCACGGCTTGCCTGGACAGATGGTGAGTAATGGCATGCACCGCCTTCTTGTCTTTCTGTGCCTTTCTCCATATGGTTCTTGTATTAGACCTGGAAACAAGTTGGAGGAGTTGGTGTGACTAGGAAATTAATTGCATTAAGCTCAACAAAGCTGCTGTTAAAAATTCTTGTGTTCTCGTACTGGTGTGAATGGCTGTGTGAGTCAGTTCTGATTGAGATGGGAATACACAGTTCCCTTCATTTTATTGGGGAAAAACCCACCTGTACTATGTCTAAAGTTTACTCTGTGGTGTGTGTCTGTAAGCCACTTCAGCATATGAGTGAGTTCCTCATTTTCCCAAGAAAATAATCTCATGACAGGTGTGAGATCATGCAGCGTTAGTATCTGTACATGTACACTGCATAATAACTGTAAATGTTCTGATACTGCACAGGATTACACAGTCTTGGAAATGGATAATGCCACGTGTTCCTTTTGGTGGTGGTAGCAGAGATAGTATTAAAGCAACCTGATACTAAAATGGATGGGTTTAGATGATAGGTTTAGCTACATCCTCTTTGTGTTTGAAAGGAACTGATTAAAAATGTCAAGATTTCAGGATCTAGGATAGTATCTCAAAAGGAGTCTGTAAAGGTTCACATGTCTAACTGACATTGGAAGGTTTAGCTTCCAGCAAGACTTAATATTAAAGGCCAGAATTATTTTATAGATATTTTTGGTGTATTTGTTTCTCAGTTAGTCACTTGGGACCAAATCCCCAAGAGGGAGCTACAACATGAGGGAATTTCTGTTCTGTGGGGTGGAGCACCACGCTCCAGGCTGTTGAAGGTGATATAACATTGATTTAGGAATCAACTGCATGGTTAATGCAGTCCAATCTGGAAATGGGCCGGTGGAATTCCTGAAGAGCCACAATCAGTTCCTGCCGAGAGCTTCAGCTTCCCAGCACATGGGGCACGAATGTATATTGTGGCTTCTATCCATGTGAAGGTTTGGGTGTACAGCTCACATAGGTATGGACTCTGGCAACCACGAAAAGTAGGGATATTCATGACAGACACACCTGTCCCTGCTCCAGTGGTTACTTTATGTATTTTAAATATTTTTTTTAATCTTATTTCCAACATTTACATTATAAATCTTATATAACCAGGCTCTGGAACAGGGACTGGGATCCAGGTGTCTGTGCCCCTCAGAGAATGTTCCTACCACAAGGCTGTGGTATCATTCCTTCTCCCTTTTTACCACAGATATTTTTTATTTATTTATACAAAATGAAACAGATTCATCATCAAGGTCTGCAAGATTAACAGAACATTCCATAGACAGGAATTTAAAGCACTGTTGAAGAATGAGAGGGATTTGCTACCCAGCACTCCATACTTTGTGACTGGTGATTTTGGGAAGTTACTCCACGTGCTCACCACATGCCTCAGGGATAGAGTTTCCCAGGCGATACAGGTGGAGGAACAGTGCTTGAGTATTCTGCCAGGCATGAATTAGACACGGAGAGTTCAGGTCTGCTGACATTGCAAGACTCCTGGACAAGCCCAGGAGTGAAACTTTAGCACCTGCTTAACACCTTAAGCAGAGGACTGTAGAGGTAGCTGAAGAATTTTTGGATGCAGGCAGGTAAAGGTAAACAATCTTTGAAAATCTCACTAAGTACTTATTTGCATCTTTAGATACTTACCTAACTACAATAATTTGATTCCCAATCAATTTAAGAACTTCTGTTTCTTGAATATTAAGACTTTGCATTATTTTTTTTTCAATCTAAAAGAAACTTCCGAACACAGCTCAGAGGGAGACTGTCATTAATAAGTTATTAATGAGCCTGTACCTTGGATTGTGTGCATTACCTATCAAGTGAGAACTGTTTCAATTAATTATTTTTTTGGCTAATCAGTAGAACAAGTATTCATTCTTAGCTTCCCTTTGCTCTGAGAGATTTGCTCATTTTCCTTGGAATACACTAGTTAAAACTTATTTTCAGCCTACATTTCTGTTTCTTGGCTGTTTACTCATTTTGTTAGTCTTACTAGGAAAAGATGCTTTGAAAATATCTGTCCCATTTCCTAGGGAAAAAAGTTGCATACTTATAAATCACAAAATCAGGAAGCATAAAACCTAGTGTACCTACAGAACTAAAACATAAGAGTCGCTGCTGACATTTTTTGGTACTGTGAGCTCTGGAACACAAGATAAAATGGAACTGACACCAAGTATTCAGGTTAGTAAGTATCTTGATTTTTAAGTGTTGTCTCCCAGAACTGTAACAAAACAGGTTATATTAAAGAGCATTGAAATTCCTGTTGGAGAAACTTGTGACTTCCTTGTACCTTATGCAGAATATGTCTAAGGATTAGGGGGGGGAAGACCAAGAGAATATTTGGTGTGCAGAGACCAAAGAGCTGGATAGTCCAGTCAAATGAAAGCTTATGAGAAATAGGGCCCCATCCTAGAAACATTTATGTATCCACTCAAATTTGTTGAGTGAGCAGTTTGTTAAGTGATATTAAAAACAAAAAAAAAGGAATAGTGGAAGAGTTAACCTTAACCCAGTGATCACAAAACTAAGCACCATTTGAAGCATAAAATAAACAGAGTGTCCTGTGAAGATTTGAACCAGCCAGTGTACCTGTAATTATTACTTTTAAAAGAAGTTGAATATTTGCTTTCAAAACCAGTACTTCAGGTGGCTTCAAAATTATAACATACAGAACTTCTTAAAGTTATTTTTTCCTGAACCTAAATTTATGAGAGAGAGAAATTTATGGCATAATTATCTAATGTTAGCAAAAACTAGCAAACCAAATTTCTGGGACAGTCATTCAAGTATTATGAATTCTGGTTGGCATCTTTAAAAAAAAACAACAAAATAGAGTGCTTGTGATCACATTGCTATATGACATTTCTTTCAAATATAACAGAAATACCTGCTAAAAGTACTTGTACTTTTGTATTTTTGTACTTGTGCTCTCCACATCCCAAAGCAGGCGGTACTCTCAGAAGTGGCTTGGAGTGCCAGCCCATGTGGATGAGTTTCACTGTGTGTCAGTGGGAAAGGACCACTTTCTGCAGATCCAGGGGGCCCTCACAAGGAAGATGAGCTTTTGAAGGAATTTTGCCTGCCTTGGCATTATACCTCATTTTCTTACAGCTCTACTTGCCCTGTGACATTCTCAGCTATAAAAGGTAAGCATGCCTTGTTCCAGGAGAGCATGTGTGTAAGGTGCTGCTCACGTGCATGGGCATCAGCACACATGGTCAGCTTTCCACAGACCCATTCACTTTCAATATTGCAGTAAAAACCTCTGCACAGTGTCAGCTCTCAGTTGTGGTAAAATTGTACAACTCTTTGAAAGCGGGATTCCCTTCATGGGCATCATCAAAAAATATTCCATTCACATGTATTTTACAAGAGCCTGGAGTGACAGGACAAAGAGGAATGACTTCAAACTGAGAGAGAGTAGGTTTAGATTGGATATTGGGAAAAAAAATCTTTACTGTGAGGCTGGTGAGGCCCTGGCACAGGCTGCCCAGAGAAGCTGTGGCTGCCCCTGGATCCCTGGAAATGTTCCAGGCCAGGTTGGATGGGGCTCTGAGCAACCTGGTCTGGTGGAAGGTGTCCCTGCCCATGGCAGGGGCTTGGAACAAGATGATCTTTAAGATCCCTTCCAACCCAAAACATTCTATGATTCCATAATTCTACTGACAAAAGATACATAGATAAAACATAATATATAAAAGTTACAAAAGATAACCTAGAAAAGGCTCCAGTGATACTCTTTCCTCTCCAGAATCAGAATTTTACTCTTTCATTATAGCATGATCATTCATGTAAGCTAAAAGTAATCCATTCAGTTCTGAATAATTCTTATTTTGAAATATAAAGTTTGTACTTTCTTAAATGCCTCTAGTGGAAGTATAACAGACTTACAGAGACTGAAAACTCACTTCTGTACTTGGAAAAATCTGAATTAGCCTATTTTTACAGTGCATGAGGATTCTAATTGTTTTCCTAATACAGTAATTGTAATTCTTTCTATGCACACCACAATGGAAGGCAATGGAAATTTTCATAAATTAATAAATTTGACTTGTCATCAAGTGGATGTTCTCCCAAATACAGGACTTAATTTTTGTTCATTACATAACTCAGGGTCATCCCCTTATGAAGAAAACCTTGAAAATGTGAATTAAATGAAACAGATGCAGTGTGGGTGTTGTGAGTATGCCTGCACTCAACCCCAAAATAATATTATTTCCTATTTCTTTGCTAAAAATGGTATAAAAAAATCTAATCCATATGGTAAATATGTTTCAATGCCACATTCACTATTAAAATCATTGAATCGGTGAGACAACTCACACATTAAAATTTTTTGCTACATACTACTCTGGATGCTTACTGACATACATGAAAAATTTATCATTTTCGAAACTTTCAATTGAATTTCACGTGACAGTCTTTGTGAAATGCCAATGAAGTCAGAAAAACGCTCATATTGGTAAGCAAGCATATTTTTAAGTGCTCCACTAAACAGACATGTATAAATCTGTCATGTAACCTACTGGTCATTACCTAAACTTCTGAGGATTTTAATGACTTTAAAAGTTTATAAACTAATTTGAGATCCTAACACAGAAAACTATCTAAAACTGGACTAAAGTCCAGAACATTACCACCATGTATCGGTTTTAGTCACAGTACGCTTCACAAATTAGGCAAATTTAGCTCTATTCAGTCAATTAATATGCAGTAACATTACAAAAATTTATATAGAATTACCCATATGCAAAGTCATACGAAGTTGAGAAAAGTTTAATGACAAGGAATTAGAGAAAAAAATTAACAAAAAAAAGTGAGAATAATTACCACAAGGATAGACCAAGAGAGATAAAGTTGAAACTGTATGAACAGGACTGTCTCTATTTCTCCTTCCCCCCGCCATGGCACTCCTCAGTAGGACATGGTGCGGAATTTGCTTCCTTTGCACTACTGCTTCTTTACCCCCTGAAGAACATTTCACTTCAGCTCAATCACAGCATTCCTGCAGGATTTGGGACTTTTGCTTTGTTGTGCTACTATTATTGGGGGGACAGACCATGTAACCTGTTACGGGATGTGGCCCTGTACATGTTTCTTGTGGTTTCCCAGAGCAGCTGTGGCCCTGTGACCACAAACCAGCAGTGGCATGAGAAAAGGCTGCAGGGAAGTGTGGACAAATGCTGGTTGTCTGATCTCGATAGCTGGGCTAAACAGTCCCATTGTGAAATCTTCTCTCCTCTCCTTAGTGGTCAGGGAAAGCATTGTTTCTCCCTTTAGATGCAGAATCATGCTTTGTGTGGATGCTTCATGTAAAGACCCTTGAGGGGATTAGGTAAAAGTACTATTACTTATGACATGTAAAATTCACTTCACTTCCTTCACCAGTTACCAAGGATGAAGTGATTCTGAGACAGATGAGATTATGTCTTGAGGAACAGTCAGCTGTCCAAAAATTCTTTACATCTCCTTCTCTTCATTGTCCACCTCCTGCTCTTTGTTTCCCAGAGCAAACTGCTTTTTTTTTTTGGTTTTTTTTTTTTGTTTTTCAGTTAAAGCCAGTTTAGCTTTTTCATCTAACAGGATGTTTATCTTTATTTTCTTAGAGACCTTTCTGTGATGGTAACCCATGAAACCTCCTGGGTTTCTCTCCTTGGAAATCTCCGAGAAGTCTCTACCATCACTATGGAAGACTGCTCTCCAAATGGAAAATAGAAGGGTATTTCTAGGTTTTCACTGCCATGTGACCTGCTGCAGTTTCTTTGGTGAATGATTGATACTGCTCCAGCAAATTTACACAATGAACTCGTCATATGTAATGGTTCCTATTTTCTTTGGGTTATTATTTCTTTGGGTCGTCAAAAGGAGGCTGATTCTGCAAGTGCCAAAAAGATGCATCACCAGACCTTCTCTGAAGTCTTGAGCTGTTGACTATTTGCAGGGGTAGAATTCTGCCTTCCCAGAATTTCTCTTCTCTAGAGAAGGATGACAGAATTTGTATCTGACTATAACTGTATGCTCAACATACTGTTTGAGAGGTACCTATCAGCTACACAGCCTAATCCAGTGGAATAATATCCTGAAGGATGAAATAACACCAACACCCTCCTGCCCTTCCCCTTCTTTTTGTGTGTCTCTGCACAGGAAATCTCCTAAATGGTTGTCGCTATTGTTATTATTATTACTATTATTACTAATTATTATTATTTCTCATCTTCTGTGAAACTCGTGTTCTGTTTGGCTCATCACCTACCATGTTTTCCCACCTGGTATTGATTTTGATGGAGATGTTAAAATTAAATTACTGCTGCCTTTTTGTGAAAGATCTTCACAACTTAAGTGCCTGAAACACCCTTAGATAATCAGTAGATGAATAAGAGACAATTACATTATTTCACTTCAGAAACATGCAGAAATCAAATCCCACGTGGTAGAGAGCACAGAAAAATTCATCTCCCCACCTACTGATCGACACATTTGTGCCTTGACTTTGTGAGCCTCGCTATCTAATGCATGATGTGAGAATCAATACAGCAGGATAAATGACTCTTAATTTGACTTTCTTGTGTCAATTTCCACACAGAAAGTGGCAGATGCCTTGGGGAGGGCTGGTGCATTTTATGTGAGATTGGAAAGACACTGTCTCTGTCTTAGGGTTGGCAGCTTCAGGCAAGCTCAGCCACAGACAGCTTAAGCCTTTCTCCTCACTGGAGCCTAGAACCTGTAAACCCTACTTTGCCAGTTAGACCCTTGGTAGCCTCAGAGATCCTGGCAGACAGAGCTTGGAAATATGTTTCAATCATTTAATGAGTTTGGAACACTCTCGGGAAAAAAAGCCCTTGTGTTACGGCTAAAACCATACTACAAGGGTTGTTACAAAGAATACAAGTGTCTTTACACTAACCTAGAACCTGTCCAGCCAAAAATAATGCTGCTGCTTGTAATCTAAACAGAATAATTAATGCTTTAGCTTAAGGAATTAAAAGAATATAGTCAATTTTTGTGCTTTGATCTATGTATTATAAATCTAAAGGGGGTGTTTATTCCTCTAGTTCTAGTTTTTGTTTTCAGTATTTTATTTAAAGTGTCAACATCTCTGGTATCAGGAGGTGTAATGGTAAATTAACAAAGTGGAGCTAAATTAAGACGTAAGCAAATGCTGCTTGGTAGGGAGTATTGGGTCAAATGTCTGATCTATTTAATTTGCAGCTGCTGCTCGTGTGGTATCCAGTATTGCAATATCCATTTATTTGCACTCTGTTTTGGTGCATCAAGACCTAGAAATACCTTAAAGATGCATATTTTTATAAAAAACCTGAAAAAGACTCATGCAATTATGACTATCTGGACACTGGTTCTGTCTCCGGGAGGTTGATGCTTACAGTAGATGGAACCCAGCTATGTTTTTCTAGGTGTGTATGGCAACCTGCTGATTGCTGTCTCACCAGAATAAACTCTAAACCTTTCCAGCTGTTCTTAATCTGGCCCCTTAACCTTTAAAAAAACCAGAGGCTTTCCACTCGTCTGAGCCAAACTTTGCTAACAATATCTAGGTTGTTTTCAAACCAAGCTTCAAACATAAAAATGACTAATAAATCCATATTCCATAGTAATTAGGTTGGAAAACTTTTATTTTAAAACAGACTCCGTTTTAATGACCCATTTCTAATAAAAATCCCAAGTATGCTTCACTAATGCTACCATTTCAGATACTCAGATCCTAGATGATAGGCATGACATCCAGATAGATACACCAATAAATATGTAAAGGCTATAAATCTGTCTCAAATTGGTGATTTGTAGATGTGTGATGGGGCAGAGGGCTGGGAAATTCTGTTGTCTAATCTGTTCGTTTCCTGACAGCTAATGCTCTGTCACTTCACAGCTGGTGGCTGTATTTTTCTGTGGTTTGTATTAAGTGCTAAATACATTACTCCAGGCTCTTCGGGGGCACCCGGGGTTTTGCACAGACATTTAGTCTGCACCTGATTCCACTGGTGTGAAGACCAAGCCTGGGCAGCTCAGGGTCAGAGCCAGAGTCTGCCCCTTGCACGCTCTGGAGCCCTCCAGCGTGAGAGCGAGGCCGGTTTTGAGGAAGGAAACAGCGGCTTTTGGATGGAGCCACAGCCCAGAAATCCATAACGCTTCGGAGGACCGCAGCCCGCTGGCTTCGGGATTCCAGCTCGGGCTTCCTAACACACCAACACAACCCGTAAGAATCACTCATAAACATCCATCTTTCTGACTCTTTTACGGCCTCGTAATTGCCCCCACCCTGTCAGGCGGATTTATGCCCTGGCTGCCAGCGCCCGGTGCCAGGGAGCTCCTCCGGGCGAGCGCAGGGCCGGGCCGGGGCTGCCCTTCCCCGGGGGTCGCTCCGGCCGCCTTGGAAGCGGCAAAGCCCCCGGTTACCCGCAGCCTCCTGCTTCGTTTTCGCCTCCACCGCCGCGCTCCGCTGCTCGGGTTTGGCCGCTTGTTCGGTGTAGGTTGGCGTCTGGGCTTTAGGCAGCCTCCTCTCCCGGCCGGGGGGAGCGCTTTTCCCGTGTACAACTCAAGGACTATCCCCGCAGCGTGCAGGAGGGAAATGCTCTCCTTTTCGTTCGTCCTCTTTTTCTCTTCCCAAGCAGGCTTACGTTCAAGTCTCTCCCTCAGATCTCTCTCTCGCCCTCCCAGCAGGACTTCTCAACTTCTGCCGCGGTTCCGCTGGCCTTTTATTTGCCCTTTTTTTAGCCCTGAGCTTTATGGGTTTTTTTTCCCCTGTCACTTCTCATTCCCTGCAGTCCGCAACGACCGGGAGGCTCCTTCCCCTCGCCCGCGGGGCACAGCCGGGACCCCCGCAAGCCGGGGACGGACCCTCGGGCGAACAGCGCCGTTCCGCCCCCGCCTCCCCCTCCCCGCCGGGAGCGCCTGAAAGGCAAAGGATG
>VZTJ01002639.1:287170-378506 GCA_013397795.1 Orthonyx spaldingii | reverse complement strand
TGCTGAGCTGCCTGGCCGCCGTGACATGGCTGGTGCTGAAGCTGAGGCAGGGCGTCCTCATGCTCGCCGTGACTAGCGCGGCCAAGACCACGTCCCTCGTCGCCTTGGAGAGGGTCCCGGCGTCCTGGCGGCCCTACCTGGCCTACCTGCTGGGGCTGCTGGGCATCCTTCTGGCCGGCTACGCCGACCGGCNGGCTCTGGCCCCCGCGGCGGGCCGCCCCGCTGGCCGAGCCTCCCGCCGCCCCCCCGGCCGCGGACGAAGCCCCGGTGCTCAGGCGGCGGCGGCGGTCCAGCTCCATGATCTCGCCCGAGATGTCGGGCGGCGGCAAGACCCACCGGAGGACCTCGCTGCCCTGCATCCCCCGGGAGCAGGTAGGGCAGGGGCCGGGGGGACACGGCTCCCAAACTTTGCCGAGGGTCCCGGCGGCGGCGGAGGCGCGGGGAGCTGCGCCCTCGGGCCGCGCACGGTGCGCGCTGTGCCCGGCGGCGCGGAGAGCCCCGGGCGGCCGCCTCGGGACGGGGCCGGGCAAAGCGGGGCTCTCCGCACCTCTCTGCCTTGCCCCGGCTGCGGGCTCGGGATGTGCTTTCCTTTCACAGCTGTCGCCGGCGCTGGCTTTTCCTAAGCCGGGCAGAGGGAGGGCTAGGGTGGACGGTGCCCCCTTGGCTCTCGGAGCCGGTGGGAACCTGCCCTCAGCGCAGCCCTCGGGTTTTCCAGCATCACTTACGAGCCTCGCTATTTCAAACCTGTAGTTTCCTAGAAAGGTAGCTGAGCCTTTTAAAACTAGCTTTTAGCTTGAAAGGGGTGCGTGTGCGTGAAGCAAGCAGCTTGTCCTCGGTGGCAGAAGTTCCTTATCAGGGCGGTAGCCTGTGCGCTGAGGCTCGTCTTTGCACTTTGTCTCCCCAAGGCTGTTCCCGTGCGTGTAATCAATAGCTCCCGCTCGGCCGTGGCTGTGGGAACCGGTGCGAGGCACACGCGATTTATCTCAACTTTGTTTCCTTTGAGAGGCTGTGATTGCAATGGCTGAGTGAGAACTTTATAACCAGCGATGAGTCCGTTTAAATGCACACCTCAAAAAATTGGAGAAGGAAACAATCAAGCACCGGTGTCTTTACTGCACAGCTGTACACAGTCCTGGCAAGGACACAAAGTGGGCTTAGTTCTGCACTTGAAGTGTTTCTCAGTTGTTTGAGACTTAAGATTGCCCCACAAAAGTCTCACTCCGTGGGTCGCGTGTAACTGAGTGTCTTGAAAGTCAGCACAACCCTTGCTGAGCAGTGGAAGGAGAAACCTGGGGGGGAAATACGTATCAAATGGTGTTAAGCTGTCTTTTTCAATTAGTATTGGAAATGATTCTGTGTACTGTGATCAAGTGAAGCGTGTTGTCATACACCAAAGGTTTTCTTTCAGGTTGCTTGCTGGATAAGCAGCAAAGTATTTTCCAAGTAATGGCATCTAACTATATGGTGTGGGTGGCTAGTTTGTTTCTGGAAATTGATTATATCCCTTTGTGGTTGGTTGTGACATTTTCTAGAAGAGGGCCTGACAACCTTATATACTTAAGACTTATTTTACAACAAATGTACTTATTTATTTAACAGTTTTGTTTAGGTAAAGTAAATATTTACCACAGACAAATACAGTGTGATAAAGTAGAAAACTGGCCCAGTTCTGATTTTAACAGGAACTGAGAGGGAAGGGTATAAGAGTAATTTGTAAATACAACAAGGCACGAAATTAAAACTGTTTATGCTTACTTGGTGATGCTAGGCATTTCTGGTGGTTTCTTACAATAATCATTTGTAAGGTTTTAAACATATTTCCATTGGCTTTCACACTTCCAATAAAAGCAGCCTTTTAGTTAACATCTCTAAATGTGACCATTCGGAGACAGGACTCAGTGACCACGGTCCTTGTCTTTTCTTGTGGAGGGACTTCAAATCTCCTGCACATACCAGCCTGTTAAACTGGTGATGGATAACAAGGTAGGCTTCTTTTCCCTCCCCAGTGGTGCATTACTTGGATACAGGGATCAGCTTTGCCCCGAGCAATTCCCACTTCCAGGCTGTGGAGCTGGACTGGAGTTAGCTGGCAACTGTTCAGTTCACCCACTGCGGGATTTTGGCAGATTTCTCTTTCTTTTGTTCTCAATCACTATTAATCAATAGTGAGATCTGGTATTGCTTGCGTCACTGTGTGATTAGAGATGGATGATTACTTTGGAGTTTGGGGAGACTTTTTGTGGGATTTTTTTGTTTGTTTTAGAACAATGTGGTTGTGTGTATGTGAGGTTCTCTCCCTAAAAGCTGTTCTCTTAAATAAATGCTAGCGTGATAGAAAAATGGAAAAGCTGAAACAAAGCTCTGTAAGGACCTCGAAGAAATGCTGGGAGAAGTGGGACTCTCTTACAGCAAACAAAGTTTATGTTTATAGCAAAAACCAACTCCCTGTAGACTTAAAGCACAGGTAAATGTTTTTCTTTTGGACAGTTTTTAAATATAACATGTTAAAAATAGAGATGAGGGCTTTAAAAGAAAACCAGGCCTTCTCTTGCCCCCCTGTTTTCAAAAAACATCCCCTGAATGTTTCTGTTCTTATTTGTACATCTGTGAGCTGCCAGTAATTTTCATCAGGAAATAGATCCACTTTATTGCTTTGAAACACATACTTATGTTTTCTGAGTAACATCAGGCAAAGTTTTAGAGATCTTTCCCATCACCTCCTGTGTAGCCTTTCCTATTGCTGAGCATTTAACTGAGCTTTTCTTTTTCCAGAATTTAGTTCCCTTCATATCTGACTCTTTCTATTAATATGAGATCCTGTGAAAGTTGGAATTCCTGAATTTTTCTTTTTTAGTCACACACATCTCAATTATAATCTGAATTTTTCCCTAGTAGAATTCAAAGGTGAATCTATGTGGCATTGTGATGTAAAGGACAGTACCAGGAACTGCAAACTGACGACATGGATATTGTATTAACACATCTTATGTTAGTTGCTTATCAGTTCCAAAAAGAATTTAAAATGAAAAACTTTCATTAAAAAAAGCCACCATCCAGAATTCAAATAGTACCATGATGCAACCTTCTGTTGTTGCTAAAAGTGCTCTTTCCCCATTTTTAGTTTAATTTTGTGCTTTTTGTGGTTGCTTTTTTGTATATGTTCTCTCTCTTTCCCAACTTTGACAAATTCTTTGGATTAAAAGCTTCCAGACTGGTGTGTGTCGATCTCATTGAGAAGTGTGAGCCTGATCTTGCTCCCAGCTGAGAGTGTTGTCTCCCTGTGATTTCATCAAGGCTGGCTGAGGATGCTCAGGTCCTTGAGGGCTTGCTCACCCAGATTTGTAAGAGAATGCAGACTGAAATTGTGAATGGATGGGTAAGACAGAGAATGAATGAAGAAATACACTTGGTTTGTGTGGGGGTTTTTTTTGTTTTTTGTTTGTTTGTTTGTTTGTTTTTTCAGTAAATGCACAAGTGCCACCAGGAAGATGGTTTCTGGAGTTTTTTCTCCAGGTTTTTGGAGACATTTTAGCTCTTCCTAAAAGTGTGGAGAAGAGGTTGGTGGAAGTAGGAAGGGGAGCAGAAGTGTGTTCTATGTGTTGTTTTTTCCCACTAAAAATATTATAAAGCC
Organism: Orthonyx spaldingii; assembly: GCA_013397795.1. NCBI lineage: Eukaryota > Metazoa > Chordata > Aves > Passeriformes > Orthonychidae > Orthonyx > Orthonyx spaldingii. The sequence goes on along the minus strand of VZTJ01002639.1, from coordinate 374,875 downwards.
CGTGTGCTCCGGAGCTTGTGCCTCTTGGTGGGTAGAATGCTGCACAGGAGGTTGTAGCTGAACAGATTTAAACCATGCTGAAGACTCCTGATTTTGCTTTCAAGCTTTGCTTGTTGTTTGTTTTGTTTAGCGGAGCGGGAAGCTTTCAGCTAGCTTGCAGTGATTACAAGTGTGTGTTATTTGCAGCTGCTGCAAATAGTTGGATTTGCCTTTGTAATTTTATTTTTTCCCTTGGTCAGAAGACTGTAGGGGTACAGCACACATCAGGGTTTGAAGGGCTTCCTGGTCCCCCAGCTAGTGGGTAACACAACCCTGTGCGAGAGAAGGCACTTGTGAGGTGCTGAGTCTTGCCCGGATCCATGCAGGAGGCAGCACCAGGATGGGGGAACTTCTCCTGCAGCCCTGGTGTCTCCAGCTGCCCGGCCAGCAGCTCCATGTACAAACTCCTGTCCGTGTTCTCTGGCTCCTAGGACAGACAGGTTTTTTATCCATTTTCCTTACATATTTCTTTTTTGCTCCTTCCCTCCTTCTGGGCAGCTGGAGAAGTAGAAAGCTCGTTGCCTTCCCAAGGGACATCTGAGGGTCTGTCACTTATTTTCAGTTGGTTTGAGACTTGGTAGTTGTTTCGTGCTGCTGCTGCCACATCTTTCCCACCCCGCTTCTCCTTACTAAGAGTTATTTTTTCAGATTGGTAACTTTGGTGCCAGGCTCGTCTGTCTTCCTCCAGCAGCAGCAGTGGGGTTTTTGCTCAATTTGACTGTTTTTCATGGGGTTCTGGGTGGTAACTCTGCTTGTTCTCAGCCTGTAACATGGGAAAGTTGTGAGCTGGGACCATCGTTATCACTGCCTGTCTGTGGAGTTGAGAAGACAATACTGTAACATGGTCAAAGATATCTTTTCAGTGATAAGATCTAAGAAACAGCGGAGAAAAAGAAATATATTTGTTGGTTTTTTTCTTTTCCAAGGGAAAATTAAGGCTTTATCTCTTCTCATTGTTTGATAGTGAGAGCTTTGTTAGTGCCAGGAATATGTTGCTTCTTCCCTTCTTCCCCCTTCTCCCCTTGCTGGTTCCTTCTCATTTTGCCTTAAAAAATGGACAAATGTACCCTTATACTATAACCAATTTTTAATATTACGGATCCTGTTCTCTGACCTGAAAATGGGAGAGATCAGGGTGCAAAATAGAGAAATTAAAAAATTTAGAGGGGAGAAGGCAGATTAAATTTAGATACTGAACTTTGTCTGTGTCAAAGACATAGGTCTCCTATTAGACATGTGATGTTTTATATACCATACAGCTGCTAATAAGAAGGTTTATTGAGCTGTAATTACTCTGATAAGATTTACTGGCATTGCCATTTAGGTCACTAAAAACTAAGGAATATTGAGGAGTTATGTCATCTGGTGACTTGCTGAAACACAACCGTGTAAAATATTTAAGTAAGGCTCCAGGAAAAATCACCCAGGGATTCCAGACGTAATGCTTTATTTTCTTTTGCCTGGCTTAATTTACGCAAACCCGCTCTACTTAGATTTTTTCATTTTTCTTTCAGCCTCACAAAAATGTTACAACTGCTGCTGAAACTCTCACGAAGGGTTTAAATCTATTTTTGTCAATTGGTTAAATCAAGAAATATATATGTGGCATATTGGCAAAAAAAGTAAAGTACAGTAGTGACTTTCTGCTCTTTCTGCCTGAAGTGTGAAAATGCAAAGCTGGGGAACTGAAAGAAATCCTGTGTACTCTGGGTTGTCATTTTAATTAAATAAACAGGCAGAACAGTGACCCTGTGTATGAAATGTGTTTTGAGAAGCTTGTTGGGGGTTGGAGGGGAAAAACAGTGACACATGATGTTTTGGACGTTAACTGTGACATTTGTATGAATTTGTCCTAATTTGCTGTTAGTGTTCTCACATTCCAGCTGCTTTTTGTGGAAGACTGAGGCATAGCTGTGTGTTGCAAATAGAAGGAATATTGGTTGGGCTTTTTTTCTTTAAAAAGTAGTATTAAAAAAAAAAAATAAATTCCAGCCTGGAAGTGAAAAGGTCCCTGGATTCTGGTGCCTGCAAACCACAGGGCTTGGAATGGGGGTGAGCTGACTGTAACCTAAATGCTTTGAGAAGCAAAAGAACACTGCTGCAATTAAAGCTTTGAGCCAGTTGCTGTGATTTACCTAGGTAATCTAATGGGAGATGTACAGCTTGTAGCATATCCCTTGACAGATAAGGAAAGAAATGTACAGATTCAGATAACAAAGTGGAAGTCATGTTTTTCTTTGTGCATGGATTTTAATTTTTTTTTCCTCTGCTTGATTTCGAAGAAGTTTTTTTATGAATTACCAAACACTTTCCTAAAAGTCTCTTCTGTGTTAGTCAGGGTGTCAGAGAAACACCTCTCTGTTGGACTAGTAGTATTTCAGGTTTCGGGGGGAAGATTGTGGGGTTTGTTTATCTTTTTTTTTTTTTTCCCTTTTTTTGGTTCTTTGTTTATGTGTGTTTGTGGGGGATTTTTTCTTTTTGTTTGGTTGGTTTTGGTTTGGGTTTTTTTGTGTTCAAGTTGTCTTGCTCTAAGTTCTGCTGTGAGTTTTGCTTTAAGCCCTGCTGCAAGTGGTAGCATCAGTTCTTTGTACCGGGAGTAATAAAAACTCAACAAATAACGAAATGCGATGTCTGTCTGAGTTTTAAGTTGTGGGTGGAATATCAGCTTTTTTCTTTCTGAACTGCTTTTGGAGATTAACTGGGGCTGTGGAAAAGAGGAGGCTCCCTACCCCTTTATCAAGCTTTGGAAAAGAGGAGGCTCCCTACCCCTTTATCAAGCTTTGGCTTCTTTATTTTTTTAAACGAAGGGTTTGAGCTGCTTTTCTTCTCGCTGTGTGTGGATGTATGTGACTGTGGTGGCCTGATGGCGATGGTGGTGCTGGTGCCGGTCCCTCCCGCAGCGCTGCCGGGCGCGGCCCCCTAGAGGGCACGAGAGCCGCTCGGCGCGGCCAAACTGGGCACGAACATCATCCACAAAATCTGTCCGTGGTCCTTAACTCAGCCCGTGTCGGGATCTGCTCCCGAGCTGCTGTTCCAGCCGCGCCCCTGGCTTCCCGCACCCCGTGGCTCCGCGGAGTCAGAGCCAGGAGCTGCACTTTGATGATGCTGGTGGGTCCTTCTCTGCACCTCGAGACTCTGCATAGCCAGTTATAAATAAACCCGGAAATGCCACATGAAAAGCGCAAGAGCAGAATATCCCCCTCTACTCTGCCCTGGTGGGGCCACATCTGGAGCTCGGTGTCCCATTCTGGGCTTCAGAGATCAAGAGAGGCAAGGACCTACTGGAAAGGGTTCAGCACAGGGCTGGGGAGATGATGAGGGGACTGGAGCATGTCTCCTGTGAGCAAAGACTGGGAAAGCTGGTCCTGTTCAGCCTGGAGAAAAAATGGTTGAAAGGGGATCTTATCAATACCTCCACATATCTGAAGGGTGAGTGACAAGGGCACGGGGGCCAGGCTCTCTTCAGTGGTGCCCAGGACAAGGGACAACAGAGGCACCAACTGAAACACAGCGAGATCCCCCTGAACATGAGGAAAAAGTACTGTGATGGTGACAGAGCACTGGAACAGGCTGCCCAGGGAGGCTGTGGAGTCTCCTCTGGAGAGATTCAAAACCTGCCTGGCCACCACCCTGTGTCAGCTGCTGTAGGTGACCCTGCCTTGGCGGAAGGGTTGGACTGGGTGATCTCCAGAGGTGCCTTCCAACCCCAACCTTTCTGTGGTTCTGGGTAATGTGCTGATGAGAGAAATGGCCCTTCATTGCTGTTGAGCACAGGAGACGGATGTTTTCGTGGTGCCACCTCAAGGACTGCTGAGCAAAAGGGAAAATACGCAGCACAGGGAAGATACTGGTTGTATGAGTTTGGTCAGTGAAATGGCTTTGTTAATTTGTGAACCTGTCAAGAAAAGGATTTTGTGTCGACTGGCAGTGCTGGTCACTGAAAAGATTGTGTGTGTATGAGGTTTTATAGTGAAATTGGGTTAGTGAGGGCATGGTATGGAGTGCTGCATCAAGTTTTGGTGAGACATAGAGAATGATTAGGGTTCACAGATAGCCCAAACCTCTGGGCATCATCTAAGAAGAGACTGAAAATCTATATAAAAACAGATCTGACTGAAGGGTATTGATGAGGTATTTGCCTAAAAATGGAAGAATAGAAAGGAATTTGGGAAAAAAAAAAAAAAGAAAAAACTGCCGCTCCCCCCCCCCCCCCCCCCCCCCCCCAAGCTTCCCCCAAACCTTTTATTTTTAAACTGCTATGAAGACGTTTGAATGTGTGAGATAGAAATATACACTGATCATGGAACATGTGTGTATCACAAAGTATGAACGAAGCTTGTTCAACTTAGACATTTGTATTTATTTTTTATTGAAGTGCGAAATTCTGATGCCAAACAGGTTGAGGATTAGAAAAATTGGCTTTTTTTTTTTTTTTTTTAATCTGATACTAGTTAGGAAGAAAGTTCCCTGTTGTTCACTCTGTGTGCTTTAGTGGCTGTATTGTTTTATGTGAAGTGCCTACTGCCTAGGACCTATCACTGCATGACTCTCTGGATTTTTACTGCAATTAACTACTGAAAAAAATTAGGGAGAAGATACTCATGAGCATCAGTACAGTTAAAGGCTTTCCTTCTGCCCCTGCACAAGGCTGGAAAGTTACAAAACCTGCACATATCAGAAATTGCTCAGAGCATAGCTGAGGCCTCCTTGGCTAACACCCCCAATCCGCCAGTGAAATATGCTGGGTTAAAGTGGTTTATTTGATTTTTGTATTTTGTAGGCTGCTTAAGTTGGCTTTGTTTTGTAGTAAGAGTTATGCTTTGATTTGAATTTTTAAATAAAATAAAATTGTATTCTGTGTCATTTTGTTGGGTTTTTTTTTAATGGAATATTTATCTGCCCAACTCTGTAGGAGTGGTGCTTTTCAAATATCCTCATGGTGCGTTTTCTGATGGTTGCTGAAGTCCTGAGGCATACCCTGCTGACGGTTTAAATAAAGCAACTCTTCCTCTCAGACTGGTTGGTCCTCTTAGAAATATCTCAGCTTCATTAAAAGCTGTGTGAAATACAAATATGATGATGTCTGCTGAGAAACTATCACTGTGTTTTGAGGATCAACTCACTGAGGGTTGTTGGGTTTATTTTCTTTTTTTAATTTTAAAAATGCTTCTTGTTTCTGGTTGTCTTTGAGTAAATGATAATACTGTAGGGGAACAATTATTACTAAACTTCAAAAGTGAGCATTACTTATTCTGAGCAGCATCCTTCTGACTGATTTTTGTAAATTTATCCATAAGCACAGTTGTGAAATGAATTCCAGATGGGGAAAGAATTGAGTATTTCAGTGGTGAAGGTCAATTATTTTTTGAACTATTGCACTCTCAGCAGGTTGATGATACCTTGCTGGCATCTCTGTGTGCTGGAGTGATTGCCAGGGCACCAGCAATAACCTAAATTGCTTCTCACCCTGGAGTACAGATACTTTGAGTCTCTTGCAGTTACTTTTGCTGTAGAGTTTTAAATAAACCCACGTGTGTTTGCGTTTAATGTCATGGAGGATAGGCAGAGCATGAATCTGTTTTGTTACCTATGTCACATAAAAATATTGATTCTTGGCAAATACATAGACCCCAAGTTTACCTTAAAATGTGGCTGTGGGGCTGCTGAAGAGGCCAGAGTGGGGGGCTGTGTGCTGTCAGTGAAGCCACTCACGTGGCAGTCTGCAAAAGCACCCTCTGGAGCCTTTCTGTTCGCTGCCTGACCAGCGGTGGAGGAGGGCACTTGGAAAGGATGGTGCATGGACTGAAAAGCTGCATCCAAGCAATTTTTGCTCCACTTCTATGAGCACTAATCTAGATATGCTCTCCCAAGCTTTTTGTTGCCTGCAGAGTAAAACTTGTGAAACCTTGTCTGTGCTCATATATTCAATCTCAATTGAAATGACAGCTGTGGAAAGGTGCAGAGCTCTGTGCAAAAGTGTAGATTAAAAAGGGCTGCACAACCTTATGTACTGTCTACTCTTGCCTCTGTGAATGTAGTTTCAAGTGCTTTTAAGATTTTTTTTTTTCTTTTCTTTCTTCTCCTTCCCTTCCTGGCTTCTCTTCCCCTTTTCTCCTTTTCTTTTTCTCGTATTGATGCCTGTTTGAGCTCACCAGCTGACAGATCTAACTGGGGTTTCCTTGCAGAGTAGACTCTGCAGCTTCATTTCCTCTACAAACCTACCCCCCCAATGCAGGTACCACTATTTCTGTATTGGTAATGCTGAAGTCCTTTCCCCAAAACTCACTTTTGGATGGCAAAAAGCTGTTGGATGCTGCACTGAATTCTCTGATGCATTTCTCTTCCACTTACTGGTGATGCTACCCATAGGTTACTCTTGGCAAAGTCTGATCACCGTATTTTGTGTTGATAAGGAACTTTAATGTGTTTGGGTGCATCGGTAATTGCAAGATAGCTGATAAGATATTTTTCATGTGGCTGGAGTTTTAGTTTGAATCCATCAGTGGGATTGTTGCAGGAGTACTTGTGCTGAAATGCAGCCTGCCTCTTACTCTTGTGAGACAATGGATACCTTCATCTTCTCATTCAGTCTGGCTTGTACAAGTCAAGGTTCATTAAAAATGAGATTTTTTAAAAATTCTTTTTTTAACAGTTATTAATCTTCTCCTCCTGCCTCTGCTATTTTCAATGGTAATTGAGAGTGCTCGGCCTCCCAGGGTAATAGGATGATCCTTTCAGTTCAGTCCTTAATGCAGAAGGAGCTGTATTCACATCCTAAAATCCAAAGAGAGTTTTTAAATCTTTTTTTTTAACAGCTAATGATTCCTTTTCTTATTTTAAAGAAACTAATTTAAACCTACCATTCATTGTGCTGCTGAAAATGTGACCTGACACCTTGTAGCATGTTTTTAGAGATGTGTGCCCACACATATAGACATTTATATATATATATATATATATTCATGTGTATGCATGCATATACACAAATTAGTATTGTGCAGTCGAGAGGGATGAAATTCTTTGACTCTGACAGCACAGTCAACAAGCCTGAGTTACATATGACAAGGTTCTTTCTGGATATTAAATCGTATTTTCTGATGTTTCCACAGCTTCGGTTGTTTATTAGTATGCCAGCTTTAGTAACTGTTGCTTGACTTCTGATTCTTTATAGTTTAAATATTTCTTCTTTTTTCTTGATTTGCAAATGTGTGCCAAGCTGACTAATTATTTGTTATTATTTATTTGTAAACACTTGAGTACTGATTTTGACCAACAAATACTAGTTGTGTTTTACAAATGATACATTCCAGTATTCAATTTGGAGCTTGGTGCCACAAGTCTGTTCTAGAGGTGCAAAGCCTTAAAGGTGCTTTCCATGTTGTCCCTGATGCCTGGACTGACTTGCTGCTGGCATTATCTGTGATGTGGAGCACGGGGCTGGCTGGGCAGGAGGAGCTGATAAGGTCCCAGTGCAGCCTGAACTGGAGCCATTCTTGTGGGCATAAATAAGGGGTTGTTCAGCGTGGAGCTCTGGCTGGTGAGAAGTGTGATAAGACCAGTTAAAATAAATAGGTGACTTGTATTTTTAGAGATAAGCACAATGAGCTTTAGCTGCTGAAGCTCTGTTATGTGTAGTGGATATGTTGTTGCTGCTATGTACCTGTTCTCTGGGAAGCTGTGGACTAGTTGGTATTTGTTGTTTTTTAACAGTTCCCTGAAATTCACTGCATTTTTGTTCATTCTGAATTCAGTACGAGCTGAAATGTTTCAAGGTAATTCATATGCCATTACTGAGGGGTTTTTTTTTTAAGAGCAGCTGAATGCGTATGCAAGTGCCATTCTTAAATGCAGTCCTAATTCTCTACTGATTACACAAAAATGCAAATGAATAAACATTTTCTGTTAAAGGATTTAATGCTGTACTTCATGTGTGCTTGTGAGGGATGGAACTGCGAGGATGGTTTGGAAGTTAAAAGGGACATAAGGGTGGAAAGGGAGCCTGAACCTTTCCTCTGCTCAGAGTTGCAGAGCATTCATCTTTCCTGTGACTTGTGGAGAAGCAAAAAACCTTTAGGAGCAGGCAGGTATATCCATAGGTGTGTACAATTTGATCATTTTAGTCAACATGGGCTCTGCCCATGCCTCAGTACAGAGACCATAGTAAGAAATCTGTCCAGTGGCAAGGAGAAATATTGTCTGTGCCTTATGGGGACTGAAAACTGACTTCTGGGCCACAGGATCCAGCATGCTGATCCCTGCTAAGCCTGCTGTGTTTGTGTCAAGCAGTGTCATAGAGGAGCACGGGGTAATAGTGCAACAATTAGACGGGCTGGGGTGCCAGCACTAGATCACATATTCCAGCTTAAATTCCGCTTGAGGATCCAAGCCTGTCGTTTCCTCTTGGCGAGCCACGTTTGGAGTCAGAGCCAGCTTGCAGGAAATACGAGGAACCAGGGCTTAACTGAAATTTAGGACATCTAAACCTGGCTTTCTGGATACATCTGTTGTGGTGAGACAGAGAGAGATGGCAAACACAAATGTTTCTTGGAGAGCTCTTGAGCATTTTTAAGTGAAGTAGTAAAGACATATTATCTCTCTCCTTCCTCTCAAAACTATCCAATCTTTATTTCAGCTTTCTCTTCTGCTGTGTGTGGTGTATAAATCTAGTCCTAAAATGTGTGATGTTCTTCTTCAGGGTTGATGGATAGTATGTACTTTTGATAATAGTGACTGAGGTATAGTTTCAATGTTTTTTATTCCAACATTTTAGCTGCCATTATCCTTGGATCTAGAATTTTCTTTTCCTTTTGTATTATGCATAGATGAGCAAGAAGATCCTTAAGATTAATCTTAAGACTTCCTGACTTGGGCTGTGATCTGCCACTCGAGCACACTTTTTCAAAACCCAACATTTAAAATTCTGAGTTCATGCCTGGACATGCTTTCATGTTTAGATCTTTAGATTTTATTTTTCTTTTGGAAACTGCAATTAATCTATGTCAAAAAAAAGGGCAAAATTCTTCCAGTTGCAATAATACGTGCTTGTTCGGTGTTCTGATCTGCTTGATATATTGTCTCTTCTCAAATGAAAGTGGTAACGTGATGCTGAGAAAAACATTGATTTTTAAGCTGAAGTCACTGTATTGCAAAATTTACTGATATGCACTTAAAAAAAAACCAGCTCAAAAAACCCCCAGTGGGAGCAGTGACGAAACAGCGTCCTTTGCTGTCATTCAGTGCATTCATGAGAACTTGGCCTGGGGGCCTCTGGGTCTTTTATTTGGTTAAGGTTTTTAGAACTGAGATGAAAGCAACAATCAGATTGTCTTAATCATTTATAATAGCAGGTTAACGAGATGAGAACTTTAGGGAGAAACTTGATAGCCCAGGGAGTATCTGTCCTGTGATCTTAATGCATTGCTATCTAAAACAGTGAGTCAGTGTTTGTAAGCATAATTATGTCATACACTATCTTTTGAATGCTTGAATCTGCAGTCGCAGATGTTTCTAATGACATTTTAGATATCTAGCTTCTTGGCTGTATGCAGGTTTGTTTTCATTTTCCATGTGTTTATTTAATAAAGAGCAAACTTAAATGAAATGTCATGATATTGATGGCCACATGCTTTGAGTTAACAGCTCCCTCAGTGCCACTCTTCTGAATGGTCAAATGTTCCTTTTTGATCTAGAAATGCGTACATCAATGAACTGATTATTCCTGCCTCAATCCCTATCTTCTAGTCCAGCAAATCTGAAACGCCTTTCCTCTCTCATAAAAGACAGGCCAAACAACCTAAGGATGGGCTTTGGACACTTGATTCTGCTTCTCCATGATGAGAAAGGTGAATTAGACTTGTTTGATACTTGTCTGTGAGTGACCACCCAAGAATGACTGCAGTTTTGTCTGATGATATATTTCTTTTCCTTAGATCATCTCACTTCTTTCCCTTCAACCAGATTAAAGAGCATCTGGTGATATTTTTTTGGTTTTTTCTTTGCTTTTGGTTTTTTTTGTTTGTTTTGCATGTGTGTGTGTATGTTTGTTTGTTGAACCAGAGAGATCAATCCATGGGTGTCAATCTGTGAAGATGCTACCTCAGAATTTAAGGGATGGTAGAATTACCTGGCTCTAAATGCAGAAGCTTGAATGCAAAAATTCACTGCTGCCTTGGAATAAATTTCCACACATCAAAGACAGGTTTGCTCTGGTCATAGCATGTGACATGAACATGGAAAGGCAGTTCCAGATAGGCACAAGTAAAATTTCCCAGAAGTGGATGAAGTCTATCCTAGGAATGTGTGTTAACTGGAGAAAGATGCTCACTGGTTTTTCATTTATTAACACCAAATCAAGTAATGCATTTAGGTGATTACTGCTGTTTTTTCACCTCTCCCCCTCTTAATTCTAATGGTAGATATATTTATTGTTTAATCCTTTGCCCCTCCATAGGATTATAGTGGCCTTTCACCTTTTGGGCCTGTTTGTCCTGAGCGATGGCTGGAGCCATGGTGTGGCTCGTGTGACATCACAGACGTTTGTGTTGGCAATCCTTCCTCGTGGAGGACTCTGAAGTCTGACAGTGGTGAAGATGACTAAGTAGAGACAGATTTATGTGGAAATCTTATTAATACCCATAAAAGAGAGAATGAAGGCATAAGAAATTTGGCTCCAAAAAACAACCAAAAAATGCTCTATTCTTAGAAGCATTTGGCATAGCTCCATCGTGCCTTTTGTGGGAACTGGCTCTTTGTCTGGCCTAATCTAGACTTTTTCTTTTTTTTTTTTTTAAGATTACTAAAGACTTCCACTTTTCCCAAACTTTCTCACAGTAGATTAAAATTAATTTTCACTTTGGTAACGCACAAATCAGTTAATTATTTCAAAGACAATTAAACACAGATGTTTCCCCTTGTTTCTCAGCAAAGATTTAATGGTAGCCTTGCTGTGAGATCTTTCACTGCCTCCAAATGTCCATAGATGTTACATGGTGCTCATAATAAAAGCAGTTTACAAAGAAGGGGAAATAATTTTCACTTACAGTGTGCAAGGGCTGGGAAAAAAGCTGTATCAGAGATGTGAAATCATAAACCAGTTTCTTTCATAACATGTTTGATACTGGCCTTGGGAGAGGCGTTTCTGATGCTCAGCGTGTGCTAAGGCACGTGCTCTTGTCTGTGCAGCTGCAGTAAGATTTTCTGCCCAGAAAACTCATCTTCATTTTGGGCATAATAGTATGTACAGAAATGTTTTATAAATAAAATTACCTGCACATGCTCATTGCACATGGGTAGAGCTTTTTGCCTTGGAAATAATTTCCAATACATTGTTCCTGTTAAATGTGTAATTGAAAAAAGGCCCAGTTTGCTTTTAGCTATTGCTGTGATGACCCAGGCATGTTGTTCATTGAGACATTGTGTTTTAGATCTTTGACTGATCCATGGACCAGTGAGTGTCTTGTACTGTTTCCATGTGTGTGTTATTTTTCCCAGCAAGCATGATATTCCAAGCTCACTCCTGATGTGACCACATACTGCTTTGAAGTAGGAAGCAATAAATTAGCTTTCAGGGCTGGCTTATGAGCAAGATCTTATTCTTTGTTTACCTCTGCTTCTTGGATGTGTGCAGCTTTTAGGCCTGCTGTTAGCACTGCCACTGAAATTGTTACCATTTCAGAAGATCAAAGCAGCAACAAAATGAAGAAGAAAATAGGAAAAAATTCCTATCGGGATGAGAAGATGATTTATATCTTCTTATGTTTGCCAAGGTAAAAAATCTTCACCATGAACTGTTGCTTACAACCTGGACAGCTCACATCCACTGTTCTTTGGTTCTTGTCCCTCATTTGGAGGTGGTGGAAGGCATTCTGCGTTGGGCAGACGCAGAGGGAATTGATACCCTGCAAATGGCTTGTTGGCCAGGAAGTGAAATTGTCTTGGATTTGAAGTCCCAGGGCTGTGGCCCTGCGATGATACCAATGTGCTCCTCAGGTTCCTGAGATGGCATAGTTCTTTTTATGAAGCATTGGTAAGATTTCAGAACTTCCATCCCCACCCATCCTCTACTTCTGTTCCTGCACTTTTTTGTCATTTGTGAGAGCAGTTGCCTCAGGCTGGTAGGTTTTATCATCAAGTGGCTTTGTCAGATGCTTCCACACAGAGCTGCCGGTATTGAAGTCTTCTATTTCTTTGGTGTTTGAATATTAAGTGGCAAATCAGTGTCCTCTCTGCTAATCTTGCTTAGTGTTTGTATTGGTCTTCTTACTTTTAGAACACCCTGTAGACTACTGGCTTGGCATTCTGAGGTGTGTCATGTATTCAGTGTGTGCTGAACTGGATGGGCAGTAAGGGCATTTGGCATCTCACAGCAATGAATATGCTGACAGATTAATCCTGTGTTGACTTTCATGTTAAACAGTGTTGTGGAAAAGCCATAGAAAGGACTGTTATTTCTTCCTTGGGTCAGAGACACAGTCGGAAGGCGTGTACTGAAATTGTTAGCTCTGACCTGCTGTCTTCTGAGTTAGACTTGCCCTATATCTCAGTGGGATTACTGGCAGCTGAGAAGGGGGGGAAAGCCTGAGAGCTCTTTGTGTTGGGTGGAATATATCTTGTTGGCCTTCCTTGAGGTAAATGAGCTACTAAATCAGGAGAGGTGAATTAGTTCCATGTTCTTCTGTCCCATCTTCTTCCTTGCTTCAGCTGTGTGATTTACCTGAGACCAGCTGGCTTGGGCTGGTGCAAAATCCATGTGCAGATGTATTTGGATAAAATTCAGTTTGAAGGGAAGTGTGGTTCTCAGTCTTCCCTTGTTTGCCATGGAGGCCAAGTGCATCACAGCCAGTCTTGGCTGGATGAAGCCTGAAAGTCCAGAGTTCCCGTGGAATTCTTCTTGTACTTTACAGCTCCTCCCTGCTTTTTATATGCAAACAACATTCTTTGAGAGGCCTAGAGGACGGAAATGGCTATGAACAAAACCCATATCTTTTCTGATATGTCTGAAGATACCAGAAAAGAATAGTGTGCTCCATGTCTTTGCCTGCTGGTGGCTGATTTCTTTCCATCCTGTTTATTTTGTAGAGAAAGAAAGCTTCATTGGATATTGGGGGAAACTTTTCTATGAATAGTAGTAAAGTTCTGCAACAAGCTATGTAGGGAAACTTCATCTGTGTACAAGAAAGGTTCTTTTAGAATAGGGTTTTAGATCTTTTTCCAAGTGGGTCTAGATACCTGCTTTTTCTTAGAGAAAACCATAGTTTTCTGCCATTGTTGCTGCCAGTGTTTCCTGCATCTGCCTGTGGGCTGTGCCCCCCAGCTGCTGGCCAAAATCCTCGTGCAGTGCCAGTTGTTCTGTTTGGTGCAGACCCAACCAATAAGCCCCGTTTATGTTCCAGTCAGTGCCCAAAGTGGAGTGTTAATCCTACTCCAGAGCCAGGAGATTGCAGTCTAGGGGCCTGCTCTTAGATGGGATTACTGAAGAACAGATCAGGTTTCTTGTCTCTTCTACTGTTGCCCTACTCTGATTCAGGAGGTGCTGTGTTATTTAGTTTGCACTATCAAGTTGTGATTGGTGGCTGACTCTTTTTTCCCCCCTCCTTTCTTCCCCTTAAATGATCATGTTCAAGTTCCAGGTAGGATTCTAATTGCTCTTCATTTTGGCCCAGCTACAAGCTGCTTTATCAAGTCCACTTGTTAACTTAATGCTTTTATGGCTGCCAAGAGAGTGCTACATGGCCTAAGTGAGATGGAGAGGCTGGGAGTTGTTAGACTTTGTGTGTGGGGAGGTTTCCTAGCAGCCAGATAAGGGACAGCAGTTTGAAGGGCACAGCAGCACTCCGTCACCCTTGCTCATGTGAGGGAGCAGCATTGGACTTGGGAGAGAGCTCCTGTGGGAGGAAGGGCCTGGGGATGGGTGTGTGTAGGGATCTTCTGTGCCTTATGCCCTACTAGCCAGCCCAGTAGTTCTCATCTGCTTGTGTTTTAATGCTTGTTGTCAGTCCATGTTGGTTTGGTTTTTTGTTTGTTTTATTTGTTTGATTTGGGGTTTTTTTGTTTGGGTTTTTTGTTTTGTTTTTCTTTTTATTGTCATTTCACTCTGAACTAACTGGATAGTTCTTAAAGGCTGTTAAAATTCTCAGCATGGCAGCTGTAAAATTGCCTCATCAACTCCAGGAGATAATCTTTCCTAGGGGAGACCTTTGAATGCACTCACTGTCAGCAAGAATAGGTCAGATGCCTCCAGGTAACTTTCTGGGAAGGGAGTCTTGTTTTCAAAACTGTATCTACCTGCTTTGTTCAGAACTAAGGAACTGGTTAGTGGGACTTGTCATAAAAGTCCTCTTTTATGGTTGTGCTAAATCCTCTTAAAGAAAGCAAATAACTCTCTCATTAATGCTGCTCTGCTCAGCATAGAAATAAAGCAGCTGTTGTGACTGTCAGAGTCTTTAAGAAAGACTTGAAATTGGAAAGAATTTCCAGACTTGATCAGTTGATGAAACTCAGTGGGCTATGGCAGTGCAGTCTTATCTCCAGTTTCTCCCTGGAGTCTGAGAAATATGTTGAATTTGGGCCTGAGAACTAGCTCAGAGTTGTATTTTAAGGGAGTAGGTGACACCTGCGGGAGATAAGCTGTAATAAGAACTAAGATTTTCATAGTTTTCCCGTAAGTCAAATGATTAAAAATATGTGAGGTTTGGTGTATCAAACCTGAAGAATAAATCCCTTCCTTCCTATGCTGGCTTCCAAAATTCAGCAGTGGAAATACTGAAGAATGTCATTTGGAACTGATGCTGACCATATTGGTGGCCTAAAATACTTGGTTAAAACTACTTCCAGAGCCTTTTATAGCTTTGAAATTGCAGAATTGAATAGCTCTGAATGACACTAAAGCTTCTTCAGATGTCTTGCCTTCCTTCTTCTGAACTGGGGAAGCACAAAGGACACAAAACCCAGAACCAAACAGCCAGCGTTGCTCAGGCTTTTGCTTCTCTTGTTCTGGCACTTCCACTTGTGCACTGCAATGGGTGCAGGGACATTGACTGAGTTGCCTCCTCAACACCTCTGTGTTTCTCCAGACATGGGGCTTTGTGAAGTGTAGGACGTCCCTGGGATCCTGGACTCACCAGGGAGAGAGCAGAGTCACACTGTGAGCTCAGTAGTGCAAGTGCAAATGACACATTTCTGGGGCAGAACACTGTTACATAGGGAATTTGATTGCAAAACAGAAGTGTTTATATATAGAAGAAGTATATATGCGTGTTTTTAATTATGTGTGGGTACATGCAGGCCTATTAATAGATGGAAATAAGTAGAGGGAAGAGAGGAAATAAAGCACCACAGCTGTGATTTATCAAGATTGACATGAAAACAAATATTATTCTAGTAATCAGAGGAAATTCTTTGTAAAGCATGTACAAGAAAGGTATTTTAACCCACCTCAACGATTTCCTGCCCAACTATATCCAAAGAAAATCAGACAGACTTCTTCCCCTGCCCCCCACTAAGGGTCACTTTAAAATTATTGTTTCTCCCCTCCTCCATTTTTCTTGACATTGGGCTTTTTGTTTGCTTCAGATGTTTTTCTTTTCTCTTGTCAAATTCTTCTTTAAGTAATTTTTGACCTGGCATGCAAAACTGTGTCTAAAAAGTGCAGCTGTGGCAGGGAGGGGAAAGGATTTTAGTTTGGTGTTTAACTGTAAGAGGTACTGAAGCTGAAGGGTATTGATATTCCCTCCACCAAGAGCTGTAAGGCTGGGAAAACTTGGTATTCCTGCCTGGTGTGCTCCATTTAGTGGTGGAGGAGGTAGTGCCCTTCAGTCTGGTTTGGTCATAGAATCACAGAATGGTTTAGATTGGAAGGGACCCTAAAGATCATCCAGTTCCACCCCTCCTGCCATGGGCAGGGACACCTTCCACTGGACCAGGTTGCTCAGAGCCCCATCCAACCTGGCCTTGGGCACTTCCAGGGATGGGAAGTCTGCAGCCTCTCTAGGGAACCTGTTCCAGTGCTTCACCCCCAAGGTGAGCTGGCAGCTTGACTCCAGTGCAGCTGTTTGGGAAGAGTCACAGCTTAGGTACAACTGCTCAAAGGGGGCAAAAGGAATAACTTTGCCCTCTCTGCATCATAACTGTTTCCAGCTCTTAAACGTCTGAAATCCTAACAACATCTTGGGAGAAAGATGGTCAAGCACCATAAGTAACCAGAGACATGGAGATAAGTGGTTTAGGTGAAATCACCTGGAAAACACTTGGTGAACCCAGGGGTTGAATTTGTCTCTTAAAATGTTGCAGGTTCATCTTGTCAAACTTCAGCTGCCTGAGGACAACACTTCACTTAGGACTCTGAAAGTCCCTAAACCTCTCTTGCATTCAATTATTTTTGTCTTCATTTTTAGAAGGGATTTTTTGAACTCTGTTCAATACAATTCCATTTTCAGTTGTCTGTCAAACATGGGAATTAGTGAAATGCAGCCAAAAGCCTTTTGGAGGTGGAAATTAAAAAAAAACCAGAAGGGATAAAAAAGGGAAATACTACTTAATTGGGTGCTCTACTTTCTGCTGCCCAGAGAAGTTTCCCATTTTTCATTGGCAAAAAGACTTTGAATGCCTTGTGCTCATAAGTCTTCCCTCTTGATGTGTATCGCAAACCACAGACACACCATTTGTCTGCAGGGAATTATATTAATAATTTGAAGAGCGACTAGAAATAAAAACAAATCTGGTTAACATCATCCATGACCTGACTTGATTAAAAAGAATTTCCCCCTTGAAAAGCTACT
This sequence comes from Orthonyx spaldingii, assembly GCA_013397795.1. Classification (NCBI taxonomy): domain Eukaryota; kingdom Metazoa; phylum Chordata; class Aves; order Passeriformes; family Orthonychidae; genus Orthonyx; species Orthonyx spaldingii. The sequence goes on along the minus strand of VZTJ01002639.1, from coordinate 358,061 downwards.
CCAAATGCTGTTTCTGAATGAAACTTTAGGTAATAACAGTGGCTGATAATACAGGACAGAAAAGGATTTGCAAGAAGCATGACCTCAAGCTTCCTTCTAGCCTGTACTGAGCACATAGATTGGAAAAGAATGATAGATGAGGACTAAATAAAAGACTTCTGGCTGGGGCTTTTCGTGTTTTTCTTCTGTGATCTTAATGCTTAATGATGAGATTTATGTTTTCAAACATAGCTTTATCTTCTAAATATATTGCAGAAGGCTAAACTGCGGATCGAGGGGGAAACAGTGAGGGACTGGTTCTGTAGTGTTGAAATGCAGCTTTAGCTTCAGCATTTAAGGAGTCAAAGGTTTCTGCAGGAGTTTGTGCTTAAGGGGAATTTTCTGCTGCGTCACCAGTGATGCGGTCTCATGGGGAGCCCAAGGCACTTCTTTGAGCCCTTCCCAGATAGTTGAGAGCACATTTCAGAGGCATGGTGCTGTTTGGGCCCCTGGCCCTTATTGCCTGGGTACAGCTGCCCCTGCCTATGGCACCTCACAGCTCCACGTGTGGGCACAGTCCCCGTGAGCACAGTGTGAAAGCAGCCCTTTCTGAGGCATTTTGGTTACCCAGGCCGGGTGGAAGGAGGACAGGGAGGGAAAAGAGCTCAGTCAGTTGCCTGTGTAGGAGTGGGAGTCAGCGTGAAGGTAAAGGAAATTGCTCTTGATGTGGGAACAGGTCAGGAAATTGCAGGGAGAGAGGGAATAGCCTTGGAGAGCTGCATCAGTAGGGTGCTTTTATTCAGTGTCCTGTATGGTCTTGGGACTAAACTTCGGTTCAGGACTTAGATCTGACACAGTTCTTGCCTGTTGCTCAGTTGGTTTTGGGGGGTTATGTTGAAGTATCTGTGACTCAAATTAGAAATGGAATTAATGTGTCATTTTTCCTATCTTTCGCTTTATAGCTCAGATCTTAAATCAGCCCTGGCGTAACAGACTTTTTGCAGAATGACGTTACGGGGAATGGGCATGTGATAATGGCTGACTTGGGTGTCTCTAATCTCACAGGGGGTTTGTAATTACTGGAAATTGCATAAGAAAATCCTTCTAGAGAGTGCCATTGTTTTGCAGAAATTCAGTGAGCCGAACAAGAAGAGGGGAATGGACTTTAGGCCAGGAATGGTGCAGCCTTAACAGACCAGCAGTTTTCCAGGGACTGGTTCATATAATTGCTTAATGGAGCAATGTATCAGCCAGTGGGTGAGCCCACCTGAGCACAGGGATCTCTAAGGTGGTGCACAGCCTTGGGGAGGTCTGGAAACCCCACCCTGTGCCAGCCTCACTTGAGACCCTTACAGTCATTCTTGGTTATGTGCTGGATGCCAGATTGAAGCAACACAAGAGGTGCTGGGGCTCTGAAAGGCATAGGGAAACGTCAGCCATGTGAGGTTCCAGCATGGGGTCAGTTTGTTTGTTCTTTCTGGGCTGTAACTGGTAAAATTGCAGTTAAGGTATTATTTGTTAAGGGACTAGTTTGTCCTAGAATTAAGTGGTTTTTGATATCCAGCTATTTATGCAGTTATATTCAAAGTACTGTTACGTCGCTTTGTACTCTACCATCCACACTAGGAAGATGTGTGGTGAGTATGCTTCTTCAAGAAACTGGCTGTCAGACTAAGAGGGATTTCAGGGTGTATTTTTCACAGAAAGATTGAAAGAAGTCTTTTTTGTTTCTGCATTAGAGATAAAACTCTGAAATGCCCCGTTGCTTGTCTCACATTGTCAAGTCAGGCACACAGCTTCTCACTGTTATGGCAGTGGGTTATCCTGCTGACACTCCTGCATTTTCCTGCATGAAGGAAATGCTTGTGGGGTTGCTCAAGGCAGTGGTGCTGCAGTTGTGCTCGGGGCTGGTGCAGTACGGTTTAAATTGCCAATTTCCTGAACTGTGTGGCTGAGCTGGTGGTATTTCCATCATTCCCAAAGGATTAGCAGCCTGGCGTGTGGGTGCTCTGCTCCTCTGGTGTGGGTGGAAGGAGGAATCTCTGCACAAGCAGGTAACTGTGACTTCAGAGGTAACACCCAGTTCAGTCACCTCAGTTAACTTCGAAGCACATGGTCAATAAATTTAATGAAATTACTAGATTTTACTAAAATGTTGCATATAAAGAAGTATTTTATATTCCAGATGTTTTTAATTACCTCCATATTTATAAAAGTGACATTTAATCAAAGTAATTCTGAATAGATTTTTGACCAAAACTGAAATTTATTTGGAATGTTTGCATTGGGTAGAGCACTAGTAGAACTTCATTCTGCTTGGTACAAATTACTTATTTCAAGAACTTTTTATAAGCATAATACTAGATTTTTATAGAGTTGAAATGTAGGAAAAGGAAGAGGAATAAGTAGCAACGTAAGGAGGTCAACAAAAGGGTTGAAATCCATAAAGAAAGCTAGTTTGTATCCCAAATTCATCTGTGTTGCTCAAAGAACAAGTGATTTGTAGTTCATGGGTATAGGAACTTTGACATTACTCACTTCACTCAGTTTCACTGAGATGCAAAAATCAAGCAGCTTTTTTTTTTTTTTTCTCTGCTGGGAGATAGCGAGAGATTGCTGTTTCATTAATTCCCATCAGAGATTCATTACCGCTGGTCTTTCCGTCTTGTATTTAAAAATTTAAAACAAGAGATTTATTCACTAATTTTAAAAGGTACTTAGGTAATTTCAGTGTCTGCACCTTCTGAAAGACTGTCTTGACTATTCAGTAACATGCTAAGTGTGTCAAACTCTGCAATCACAAACCGCACCAATTGCTACAGTGAAATGAGAAAAGGTCTGAAACGAATGCAATTGCTGACACATTTACTGAGAATGGGAGATCAACTATATTTTTAAAATGCAAAAAGAAAAGACACTTTATCAAGACCAAGCATTGGAAAACAGACCTGCAGAGTCTGGAAAATGGACATTTGAACAGGAATAGGCATTGTGACTGCCAGAAAAATGAATCAGCAACATCATCTGTGTTCTTCTCAGGGTGGCAGGTTTCTAGGAAGTCAGATGCACTGGATGGTTTTAAAACAATACTGTAATGGTTTCAGGCTCCTAGTTATATATTTGTTTAATCTCTTTATGCAGTTGAAATGAAGGTGCTGGTACATGTGTTATTTCTTTGAACAAGGCTAACTCTTTAACTTTTTTTCTTGATTTTATAACTTTGATGTTTTGTTGTATATATGTGTACTTGGAAACTGTTTCTTGAAAATGAGTGTTAAAGGATTACCACATATGTGGATTCTCTTAACAGGGAATGTTGCTGTGTAGGACAGTGATTTGTTGTACAATTAGGATGGTTTTTACTATCAAGGAAAAATAACTGAGCTTGGTCAAGCAGACAATTTGGCCAAGATTTTGTCACAATAAAGAAAGTCCATCTCTGTGTCTCAAAACTTACTCTTGTGATGGCTGTATGTGTGATTTAAATCCTCCATATTTAAAGATGGTTCCTGTGCCATTGCTGGTTGATAGTCCCAAATGGTAGAACCCATAAGTAATTGTGTGGCCACTCCAAATGCCAGAACAGCTACAGGCAGTCACTGCCCAGCTCTTGCCGGTCATTGATCCTGTAGCTTTGTATTTTGCTGCACTTCCTTTCTTCTGGCGTGGAATACCTGTGCATAGGACACGTGTTGCTTCTTGAACTGCTCTGTGATAAGGAGCAGTCATGGCATTGCCCTCTGCGTGAGGGCAGTAAATCTGTGCATTGTCTTTGAGCAGGTGGCTGTTGTTTTTTCGCTTGGTCTTGCTGCTATGGCAATAAATGCTGGTTTTACCACTGCCGATAAACAGTTGTTCACACCTAACTTGTTGCTGGGGAGGCCTTTGCTGGTTTCTGCAGCACAGCTCTGCCTGGTGGCTGTGTATTGCACTGTGTTTGTTCTGTGTATCTCTTGTGCAGACCAATCCATGTGAGCAGGTGCAAAAGTGGAGGACAAGTCTGTCCAAAGATGAATAGGTTCAGCAGTCTTGCTAAGCAAGGGGTTGTGTGGTGTTATATTGGTAGAGAGCTCCAGGTAAAGGGGACTTAGACCTCACTCCCAGTCTGCACCGGTTTGTTCCGGTGTGCAGTACTGCTTTTATATTTGTCACTGTGGCTTTTCCACTTTTTTGTCCAACTCAGTTGCTGGCACTCCCCAGTGGGAATGATAGAGTCCTCTGGGCAGCTTGGCTCTTTCTGGCACTCAGACCCCATGGGCTGGGCTACCTAAATTAGGCTGGCACATCACTCACTGACTGCTTTTCAGCCGTGTGTTTTCAGAAGATTGTCATGTAATTAGTGTGACTTGTGCTACCAATTTCTTATTTGTGGGTTTGCAGGACTAAAGAAAAGATGACTTGACTGTTCAGGTCACAAGTCTAAGGATGCTCTGGGAGGGGTTATGTTGGAGCCTTGGGTGGCAGATACAGCATCCCAAGGGTTTTCACTCTTTTTCCTTTCTTTCTCCCTCCTCCCCATTGGAAAAAGTTTTTCAATAGAAATATGTAAAACATGGGGTTTTGCGGTTTTTTTTTTGGTATGAAAACTGTGACTTTCCTTGGTTTGCCAATGTTTGTCCCTTCCTTACCACTTGCCTTCATCACCCTTTCTCCCAAAGACAGATGCAAAAGTTTCTTTGAAACAGATGAAACTGAAAAATACAAGAAAAAAACAACTTCCAGCAAGCATTTTCTGTGAACTTGAACTAAGCAGTAACTCTCCTTTTCTGTCTTCCAGAAGGCTTGTTGTTTCTTGCCTGGGATGGCTGAGGGTGGAGGTCTGTAGAGCTGCTGTGAAAGGGCTGTGCGTGATAAGACTGGGAGGCACAGTGTCATAATTAATGCTGTCAGAAAGTTTTTTTTTTTTTTTTTTTTTTTTTTTGGTGTGACTAGTGTTGTATTTCCAGCATATTGTATTCATTTTCCTTTTATTGTGGTCTGACAGTACACCCTGAGCTCAAACCAATTTCTTAATCCTGAAAAGGCTCTCAAGTCAAATCTAGCTGTGGGAGTTTAGGCCTCTAGGAGTTTAGGGCTGCTTCACAGCTGGAAAAAGTTACTTTTTCCATTAAAACAGGAATTAACTGGCTTTAAGGGACTTAACAATCTTTTTATCTTAAGAAAACTCTTCAGTAATAGGAAGAGCTTAAATTGTGATGGTCTGCTAATCAAAATGAAGATGTCCTGGTTTATGGTGTTTCCATAGCTTTGGGTGTAATGAAATACTATCAGTGTTAACAGAAACAGGATGAATATTCCTTAATGAATGTCAAGGAAAAAAGTTCAGAATTGGCTGCATATGTGAACAGTTTTGAATCCTTTAGTAAGTTTTATTGATTAATTGCATGGTTTAAATTTGATTGCAACAGCAAATTGCTTGAAGGGATCATGAGTACAGGATTGGTTCTGCCTTTCCTGTCTACAGCTTTTTGGAAGCAATGTGTATGCTGGCAATGAAATAACCCTGTAATCTTTAGACTTGTTTCTCCTCATAAGTTATGTTGCGTGTAACTCCCTTATGTGACCTCTCAACATCTCTCCAGGTGTTACTGAATTCAGGTAACATGTAAAAACACATCAAGCTGGAAACATTTCTGATTTTATATATACATGTAGACATGATGTGTGGACGTGTATTTTATACTTTGCAAGTAATAATATTTAATTGTATTGGTGTGCATGCAGACACAGGGCCCTTTCACACTTGTGTGCTTTGATATTTGTGTGCCGTCTTTTCTCTTGCTTGAGTTTCGTTGCGTGTTTCATCATAAATGCAGCCTCCAGGGGAGGTGCCAGTTGGACATTAGGAAGCATTTTTTTATGGAAAGGGTTGTCAAGCATTGAAATGGGCTGCCCAGGGAGGTAGGTGATGGAGTCACCCCTGGAGGTGCTCAGGAAATGACTGGATGTGACACTCAGGGCCATGCTCTAGTTCACGGAGTGTTCGGTTGGACTCGATGGTCTTGGAGGTCTTGTCCAACCTAAACGATTCTGTGATACTGTGATTAATTCTTTGTATGGGGACAGTTGGTCAAGGACATTAATATGCAGAAGAGACTGCGGTTGGATGCTTTACATGAGCTATTTTATTGTGAGAGGGTGGATTTGTCTGGTGAGAAACATGAAATGGTGGCCCCAGAACAACTACTTGGGCATCCCCATGTTGAACCATTAGCCTCTTATCTCTGGGGAAATTTTCTTTGACTGTGAAGAACCCATGAAGCACTGACTGGGAGTCAAATGTATCCATTTTTGTTACCTCCTCACAGAAAGCTTTTCGATCCTTACCTTAAAGCATTCAGTAGCATGGATTTTGAAGAAGGTTTGTGGTTTGTCTGTTTTTAAAGTTGGCAGATTTTCATTCTGTAGCCATAAGATACTAGCATGCACATGTGCTTGGATGGAAGGAGTATTTTTTTTTAATCTTACTAGCCACCTGTGTATAAATGCAGACTTGATTTGTGGGATTTGTGAACATTTTGATATCTGAACTCTCTTTTCAGCTACAGGAAAAATAGGATCTTTTTAATACTTGAAAATTGGGATGGGTACATGGGTTTGGAAACACAATGCACTACATGTTCTTTTCTTCTGATCTTCCTGCTGTTATTTTGAGTCGTGTGATACAGGTTTTCAGTAGAATGCTGTAAAAATTTATTTCTAGTTCCAATGTCATAATGTGAGGTTCTCATTCTCTACAGTTCTTACACCTGCACGATCTTTCTTGAGACAGATAGAAATGCTGTTGAAAATAGAAATTTAATTTCTTGGTCCTGAAAGCTAATTTGGTTGCAGCTGCTGGACTTGCACGTGTTGAACCACACAAGTCGAGCACTTGGGAAGACAGAGGCACTGTAAAGGTGAATGGTGTTCACGTCCCTGTCGAGGATACACTTGCAGTTAGTTGTGCTTAGTTTTGCAGTTCAGTAGGACTTGTGCTCAGTGATGCTTTTTTCAGGTAGCTTTAAATATACACTTTGGTGATGAAGGTTTGGGTTTCTGAAGGTCAGTGTTGCTATTGACACTCTGATGGTCTCTTTCAGGATGGAAACCGATGCTTGCTGCTTTTGTCCTGGAGGAGATGTGCAGGGGAGGCTTGTATGTGCTACCAAGCCTGTCCCTGAGGTGGTAGGAACTAAGGTCACACCTGGAACTTTGACTTGGGTGTTGCAATTGATGTTTCAGCTGTGAGTGAAACCTGCTGTTGTGCTTCTGAGGCAGAGATTGAAAGCATACAGTTGGAAGACCAAATTTCCAATCAAATCTGGAAGTATAGTTGGGTAGTTGCAGGAACTCTCCCAGAAGTCTGTGAGCCAGAGGAGGAAAATATACACTAGCACTAGAGAAAGTTTTGAAAGAACCCAGATTGTATATCCAAGCACTGGTGGCTGTTGTATTTGTGAGCTCTCAGGCTGAGCCCCTGTGCTGGTTTTGGCTGGCATATAAAGTTAATTTTCTTCAGAGTAGCTGGTATGATTTGTGTTTGAGATTTGTAATGGAAGCAGTGTTGATAACACAGGGATGCTTTAATTCTTGCTGAGCAGGACTTACACGAGGCCTTTTCTTCTCCTCACCCCACTCCACCAGCGAGGAGGCTGAGGGTGCGCAAGAAGTTGGGAGGGGACACAGCCAGGACAGCTGACCCCAACTGACCAAAGGGATGTCCCACACCATATGGATCATGCTCAGCATATAAGCTAGGAAAAAGGAGGGGGAAGGAGGGGGATGTTTGCAGCGATGGTGTTTGTCTTCCCAAGTCACTGTTATGTGTGATGGGGCTCTGCTTTCCTGGAGGTTGAACACCTGCCTGCCATGGGATGTGGTGAAAAAACTCCTTGTTTCATTTTGCTTGCATGTGTAACGTTTGCTTTACATCTTAAAATGTCATTGTCTCAACCCACGAGTCTTCTCACTTTTGCTCTTCTGATTCTCTCACCCATCTCAGCAGGGGACAGTGAATGAGTGGCTCTGTGGGGCTTAGTTGCTGACTGGGCTTAAACCAAAACGGTCCTTTTGAGCACCCAAACTATCCCAGCCAAAACCAGCACAGCCCCTCAGCAGGTTTTCCCAAGAAAAGCGTGGCAAAAGCTGCTTGGAGCCAACCTTCTTTGCTAACTTGCCTTGTGGGTGTTTCTCTCCCACACTTTTTTCTCCCCTCCCCGATCTGCTGTTACAGGTTTTCCCACATGAAGAACAGCTCTTGGTCAGAGTCAGGCCTGCTGTAGTGTTATTCCTTTGATGTCAACAGTGTTGCAGGATCTAAGATTCATTCTGCATTTTGCCTGTTGCTTAGCATGCTTCAGATACACTAAATCCTATTGTTCACCTATATCAATGAGCTTCATGCTGTGAAAGGTCTTGCTCTCTCTGGCTGTTGAATGTACTTTGATGCTTTTTCCAAGTGGAAAGAATAGGGGAATAGAAACGGAACAATTCTTTGCTCCTTATACCTCTGCCGTCATTTTCTTCTCTCCTCTGTAAAGGAAAGAGAGAGAACATGCTATTTGGTTGTCTAGATTGCTTGCTTAAGTTTTATGCTTCTGCTACTACCACTATTTAGAATACTACCCCTCCTGGCTTTGTGTTAACCCCCTTCACGGAGCTTACACATGTTTCTGTTCAGCAAATGTCCTGATTGTGCTTTTTTTACTGCCTTTGCCAAATTCCTGTTTTCAGAACAGTTTCCCACACACGTACAGTAGCTGACCAAATGTGAATAGCTGTGTTAGGCACAAATAAGGTTTGTAAAACGCAAAGTTGTAGGTAAATGTCTTTCTGTTTTCAACCTTCCTTTACTCTCTGACCCGTAAATTCTGTCATGCACTCAAGAAGCAAGATGCCACTGGCAAAGAAAACATGCAATTTTCCAGTTGTGTTCCTGCTAATACAGACTGCTTTATTTTTCACTGTATTATGTATTTGATTACAAAACACTAATTTTATGTGTACTACAATGTAGTGGAAGATTTCATTATCTGTCATAATTCTTCCTAGTTTAAAAGCATTCTGAGCTCACCTGTTATTAATGGAAAGAGAGGGTGTGGATGTTGCCCAGAGTAGCTGATGCTGTCTGTGCTTGTGAGCTTGCACACAAGAATAATGCTGAACAAAGACTGGCCTTTTCCTAAAACGTGTTCCCCTGTGCAGATCTGCTCTGCTTTGTGTCTTCTGTGAAATATTAGCATATATATTTTGTTACTTTCTGGGCTCAGAAAGGACATTTCTCTTTTGTTGACTACACATTCAGCTGTTCATTATTCTATCCAGGATTCCCTAATGCCTGGTAATCTGTATTAAGGAATTTCTGGATAGGGAATTATCAAATGTCTTTGTGAACCCGTGGTTGCAGTGCTGGAGGTGCCAGCTCTGTAGCAAGGCCATGCTTGTGTTGAAACAGAGTTTAAATATTTTACATGTGTGATTAAAAAAAAGTTTACAGATGCAGGGATTTCTTGGTTTCCTCTTAAAAACTTGCAAATGCATTAAAATAAGAAATTGAAGTAGTAGATCTGCTTAATACATGAGTGGCCAGAGTTAGCCATAGTGACATTAGTGCCAACTGATCAAAGGAAGGAGTTTGATACTTAGTAGGACAGGAGTGTAGACATACTGACTCATAAAAATCCTGTAGAGTTTATTATTTTGGGTGTTGCTAAGCATTAAGTTTTAGGGAATGTATGTGTGACTAGCATTTGGTTTGGGGAAGATTTGCTAAGTCAACCAGAAAGAAGTAAAGCGAATTTATAATCTCACGTCTTTAAACAAGGCTTCAAGTGATGACAAAAATAGGATGGATGTTATTGTAAGGAGAATTGGTAACTGTTTATCTTTTTAGATACATAGTTTCCATAAAAACTGGTGTGCTGGTGGGATATGAAAAGGATGCATCCTGTCAGCTTTAAGAGCTTCCATGTTGAAAAATAATTGGATCTGTCTGAAAAACAAATGCAGTGCTAGATTGAATGATGAAGCCTTCTTCAGCTTCCACAAATGGAGACAGATTTTCAAATACTGAGCTGCTACATGTTGGTACCTTGTTCCTGAAATTGCTGTATTCTCCACCTGTACTTGAGAAGGAGGCTGTGTGGAATGGGAGACACATCATTGTTTGTCCCAGCACTCCCATGCTCTCCATGCCATGCAGCTGGGTGTCGGCTGCTCAGGCGCTCAGTTCCAGCTGACTGGAACCTTATGGGGACTCCACCTAGCTGCTTCTGCTAATTTAGGCCTTTCCATCTTTATTTCCCCTTGTCATGGTTTGGCGCTCGCCAAAGGCCAGGCACCCATGAAAGTCTCTCACTCACCCTCCCCTGCCACAGCTGGGCATAGGAGAGGAAAATTTAATGAAAGCTTCATGAGTTGAGATAAGGATTGGGAGAAAACACTCCAAGGGCAAAACAGGCTCATCTTGGAGATACAAAGTGAATTTATTACTAACAGGCTCAGAGGAGGATAATAAGAAGTAAAATAAGCCCTTAAAACACCTTTTTCCCTGACCCCTCCCTCTTTCCCACCAGCAGCATAGGGAGACAGGGTGTGGGGGTTTTGGTCAGTTCATCACCTGAGATCTTCTTCCACTTGGCTCAGGGGGAGGAGTCCTTCCCCTGCTACGCCGTGGGGTCCCTGCCAGGGGAGACAGTTCTCCCTGAACTTCTCCAGCGTGGCTCCAAATCTCAGGAGCAGCAGTCCTGCCAAAACTGCTGCAGTGTGAGTCCCTCCCACGGGCACACAGTCCTCCCAAAACTGCTGCGGCGTGGGTCACTCTTCCACGGGGTGCAGACCCCAAGGACAGGCTGCTCCAGCCTGGAAGCAGGGCCCCCTCTCTCCATGGGTCTCCCACGGGATCACAGCCTCCTCCAGGCATCCACCCGCCCCGGCGTGGGCACCTCCCCACGGGCTGTGGGTGGATCTCTGCATCCCCCGTGGGCCCCATGGGCTGCAGGGGCACAGCTGCTTCCCCACGGGCCTCACCACGGCCTGCAGAGGAACCTCGGCTCCGGCGCCTGGAGCGCCTCCTGCCCCTCCTTCTCCACTGACCTTGGGGTCTCCGTGTTGTTTCACTCACATGTTCTCGCCTCCTTCTCTTTGGCTGGAGTTAAAACTGCACTCCTACTTTTGTTTTTGTTTCTTTTTAAACATATTATCACAGAGGCATTACCAACCTTTCTAACTGGCACAGCCTTGGCCAGCAGCATGTCCATCTTCACAGCCATCAGGGGTTGGCTCTGCTGGACACGGTGTAAGCTTCTGGGAGCTTCTCACAGAAGCCACCTCTGTGGGCCCCCCCCCCTCCCAGTACCAAAAAACAGTCTGTTCAAAACCAGCACACCTCTTGGGGCTGTTCTGGTTGGCCAGACTTGCTCCAAGACCTACCATTGAAGAAGTGAAGTTTTGAATGAGCTTGCTTGCAGAAAGGAATCAAGGAGCTTGCTTGCAGAAAGGAATCAATGAGTGCTCCTCCAGGAGTGCTCCACACTTGCAGTTTGTCTTCAGACCTACCTCTCCAAGCAGCAATGCACACTGGCTGACTTCCAAGTCAGCTGTGCTTTTTTTTTTTCTCGTTGGACTAGAGCTTCAGGTATCAAGGAATGCTGTGTGACTGAAAAGAGAAAGCACTCGCATTTCCCACACTTCTCTATCTGGTTTCCTTGCCAGTGGCTGTCGCGTGAGAGGTCAATACTGCTACACCCAGTCCTGCACAGTTGTGCTGGTGCTGGATGTACTCCAGCTTGTTGAAGGAAATATTATTCTTTTTATCCCTTCCCTGAGGGCAAAAGTCCTTCCGTGGTCCATTTAATTACTGCAGGTTATTGTGACTGAAATTTCCACTGTAACAGCATGTGCCAGGAATTGCGGTGTGGTTTGTTCTGAAGCCTGACCCTACGCTTACTGATTTTGCTGGCATGTTTGGTTGGTCAGGAAGCCATTTCCCACCATTTTCCCCCTTCCACTTTTACCAGCATAATTCTGTCAACAGAAGCCCAGGTGCAGCTATACTTATTCCAAGCATGAAAGTCCTCTTGGTGCTGTTGCTAATCCTCCTGCAGAGTCTTCTGCCAAAGTAAGCTGCGTCTTGGCTAGGCAATGGCATTTACTGGTACGGCAAAAGTAAGCCATCAGATCCTTCCCAAGGCCCCAGAGAAGGCACCCAGCACTTTCCCAGTGTGCAAATAAGATGACTGTAGAGTGCGCTCCAGTCTGGGTGAGTTTGTTGCTGGAGCCAAAAGTTGAACAGCCATTCTCAGCTGGGCAAAGTGTCATGGGAGGGCTATAGAATCCCCACAGCTGATCCAGGGCAGATTGTGGTAGGTGCATCACAGCTTCTGAAAGTTCAGCCTGCCTTTCCCTCACCCTGAACAGGTTGGGAATAGGAGACCAGCCTGCTGCAGAGGCTGTACAAAAGGGATTTGTCCCAGAGAGCTGTGCTGGCCGCAGTGTTGGCAGGACACGTTACCTCTGTTGGGCTTGTATTGTCATGGGCTCGCTGTTATCGGTTCCTGAGCAAGCGAGTCACGTCTAGACAGTGCCGTAACAATACACCATAAATCATGCTGGGATCTTTCCAGCCTTGCACAGGAAGCCTGGTGCTCTGTGCAGAGCAAACGTCCACCAGCGTAATCGCAACAAGGCTGTGTTCCCTAGGGCTGAGATGGGCAGGGGCTTCAGCGCCCACAGAGTCTCAGCAGGTCGTTGCTTGGAAGGAAGTTGAATGTTTTTGTGTTTGCATCAAGTAAATAACTTCTTGCTGAATGTTGGGAATTTGCATTTTGCAAGCATGGATTTATAAGGGAAAGGGATGCATTGAGGGTGCCAGCACCTTCATTTTCTACTGCAGTACTGGCATGCCTCCATTTTTCAGTGCGGTGTCCATAATTTCCAGACAGAGGTCAGGTCTGTGGCCAGTAGCCGGTGCCTGCACGGGCATTACCATTCCTTATTCTTACTTTAACGTACAATATGGGTCACAGGGCTCTTTTCCCCTTTCCTTAATCTAACATCCAGGCCCAAGCTGGTTATTATTGCCAACAGTCCTGAAAAGTGTTTTGGAAAGAGAATTCACTTTTCTAACACTTGTATGTAACTTACAGCCTTATTAGTATTAAATAATAAACAATCTGAAGTTCTGTGAACTGTAAGTTATCATCTTTTTTTTAAAGCAGTTTAGTTTTGTTAGTTTGTTTTTAATTTAAAAATATGTTTGATTTCAAACCTCATTATTGCAGGCCTTAGAAATATCTTGTGGGTTAGAAGAGAAGAAAACTTTTACCCAACTGGTTTTCTAGTTAATAAAAGAATCTGTGATTTGGATGATATTATAAGTAATTTCATAATTAGCACAAAACTCCAATGCTTTTCTATTGGAGTTGAAAATATGACTTGTGTAGCCCACCTCTACCAGAAATATGACAAAACTCTTCAGGCTTTTCTGTTCTGATTCATCCTTCTTTCACACACGCCTAAAAGGTTTAGAAATCTGATAAGGATTCAGGCCCTCTTTGTAGCAGTAAACAATTGCAAATAATAGAGCCATGTGTATGTGTGTTGACTTTTTGTTTACTCTTCTGAACTCTCTTTGATCTTATTGTGGCTTTTGGCAAGAGAAGCATCAGTGCTGTGTGCCCTGGGACCTCACAGGAGAGGGCAAGAAAGCCATCCCAGCCACCTCTCTTCAAGCACAGTTCTTTGTTACCACTTGGTGATCCATTTATTTTATCTGGTTTTCTGCTGGTCTCTTTGTAAAAGTCTACAACTTTGAGGATGATGAGTTTCTTCCAAAGTGCATAAGGTTTTGATGAGATATAAGACCCTGCTGTCTCTTTGATGGGAATCTTGGGTGAAATTTTCAGATTTCTCATAATCCTGTTCTTGGGAAACTCTTCTGATCTCCAACCAAAAATCTCCTCTCCCTACACACAATTTCTTTTCTTTCTGCTGTACCATTCTTCAGTGCATTCAGCTGCTCCAGCACTGCCATAGGATTTCCTTATTCCCCCTTCCTTTTTGGGATCCCTGTGCCACACATAATGGTCCCATGGAAGTAACCTTACAGGGAAGACGATGTCTGACCTTTAGTCTGTTTTGTGACAGGCAAGTGCTGATTAAGACATCAAGCTCCAGTTACTTTTATATTTGTATGTACGCTTGCTAAAGTGCAGTTCTGTGTATTCCATTTATTTATTTATTTATTTATTTATTTAGTTTTTCTGGAAATAAATTATAATTGCCTTTCCAAGTAAAAACATCTACATTTTTATAATTTTTCCCCTCATCTCTATGCCAAGTGTATCTTGGCTCTACCCAGAGACCTGATTAAAAATATTAAAACATACTTACCAGTGTGCAGTGGCTACATTTATAGCATCTGACTTGAATGTTTGTTTCATAGACTGGGTTGTAACAATCTGATTCTCAGACTGCCATTGACGTCAGTTTAATAGGAAAATTCAAATAGAACCTGTATTAGATTTTCACTATTAGGTTAACAATAAAAACTTTCTACAGCTGCCTTACGTAGACAAGGCTGCTAACAGAAATATTACATTAATGAAAATCAGGCTTCCAGAAACAGAGAATAACTTACACAAAAACAACCGAACAAAAACCAAATAATTTTGCTTTCCATTTTCTAGCTCACAAAAGTATTTGCTTTTCAATTGCACTAACAGGTTAGTTGTTAAGTATTGGGAGAAGACAGCTCTTGGCCATTTGTGGTCATGTTGCAAATCTCTTGGCTTTTTCAGAGCTAGAGAGTCCTTCCAAAAGTGTTTGTTTTACCAATTTCATTGCTCTCAACTTCAGCTTTCCCCCTTGGGTTCTGTGGCACACCACCTTTACCAGCTCTTTTTAACCTGCCCTGTCCAGGTGCTCATAAGGTACTGATATAATCAGAAAAGCTCTGGAGGCACCAGCTTGGGTCAAGGCAACATCTGTCAGGGTTGACAACATCTGTCATGGTTTGCTCCACCTGTAGCTGTCAGTTAGTTGTTGGTAGTCCCTGCTTTGAGGACTGTGCAGTGTACAGTAGCAGATGGTGAAGTGAGGAAATAACGTTGTTGTTCATCTGCAGGTGGGTATTTTCTGGCACGGACTAGGTAGGTGACTTGCCTGTACTTAAATCAGGAAATCCAGGCATGGACTTACCATGGAGTAAGGAGCCAGAGCATTTTGCCTCCCCTGCAGCAGCAGAAAGGGACTGATCTTATCTTCAGGGATAACAACATCCCTACAGCCTTGAGCAGAGTTAACAAAGCCTTTGCATCCATGTCCTGTTCTGTGGTGAGGGAAGCAGGGGAGCTTTCTTGAAGACGCCAGTCCTGGTTCTCAGTAGGGATAGCAGGGGTCCCTTCCTGAGCTTTAAGCACTCAGGTACATCTGAGCTGTTGTGATGGGGAGTGGAACTGGTTGGCATCCCCAGGGTGGCTGTAGACCCACTGAAGTGCCCCAGATGTCCATGTTCCAAGCCAACAGTGTTGAGGAACACGTTCAGTGCAGGGAGCTTGGGGTGCAGCTGCTGTGTGAGCTGCAGGTTGGGCCCAAGACAGGAGGCTGTGAACTGCCAACCCTTTTGATAATAAAGGGCATGGGGACCTGTTGCACATTCAGGTGACTGGACGCCCAGAGACACAGCAGGAACCAGAGACTCAACAGAAAGATAGTAGACTTTTCTGTGCTTACACTGAGTGGATAAAAGCCCAGGGGGTTCCTTTGTTACGCTTCCCTCCTTGGAGACATCAACATGAGCTGTTTCTGTGCTACTGTGCCATGAATAAATTGCTCTAAGGATCCAGAGGTCTGAGACTGCTATATAGGAAACCTGGGATTGAGCTGGCGAGGAAACCTGTTCTACCTATGTGAGTGTGGGGTGTGTAGCTGCAAAGGGGCTTTCATCCCAGCTCAGGCAGTGTGAGGGTGACTGCCAGAGTGGCTCCTGGATGGTCGGTCAAGGAATTTTCCCAAACAACCAAGTGCCATGCCTGCACCAGCTGTTTCCGTGGTAGGCTTTAAATCTTCTCCATTCTACAACCAAAACATGAGCCCAGCCTATCCTGCCAGTGGAACTGAGGCTATGCATGCACCAGTGTGGTTTTTTTTAATTTCATCTTGTCTCTGCCAGCTGAAATAACAAGGCTTTTAAGACACAGCTGCATTGTGCTACTATGGTTTAAGGATTTATGTTACTTTAGCAGTGTTAAGCAGGTATGCTGCATAAACGGGCACAAAACGTGACATTAAGGGTTTTGTCATGAACTTTCAGTGTGTTCTAAGGACAAATGAAGGATGCTTTCTCTTTGCCCTCTCTCCACCCCCCTGGGATTTTGTGAGGTGTGTTTTGGATGAATGTAGACTTGCTTAAACACAGTTATTTTACTTGTCTGCCGCTGAGATGACAATGTTCCATTGAAATGTTTGACAGCCTGAAGTAACTGACAATTATTTCACATGTGCAATATTTATCTCCATGGTGCATGGTGTGAGAGCTCAGAAATGGCACCGACATTCAGTGTGAATCTCACTCTTCCTCCCATCAGCTGTCCTGGTAGCCTGCAACTTTTAAAAAACACTCTGTGGTTTTTACATCCGAACAGAGGCCCTCTGTTCCAAGTCACGCCAGGTAACTGTGTTTCCTTACCCTTTTCCATCCCCTGGCAAGAGAGTGTGCAAAAGTGCATCAGGAAGTGGGGACCAGGGGTTTATATATTAATAAAAATTGGAACTACTGTTCTTAATTTTGACCACATCAGTTTGCAGGAGGTCTTGTGAAAGGTCATACATATTTCTTAGAGTAGCTGAAAGGACCAACAGCATCTCTTAATGTGACTTGGGCTAAATACAGCATAGGGCTTTGAACAGTCCTGCCAGAGTAGCTGAGTACTGTCTTCTTGTTTGTTTGTATTTTGTTTGCAGGTTCCCATGAAGAGAATCCCAAGCCATGAAGAACAGTGTCCTAACCTAAAACACCTTGTGGCTTGAAATAGTTTTAAAGCTTTAAGAATGTGTAATCATCTATGCTTAATCTTCTGATGATTTCTGTACATAGTCACATGGTCAAATTCTAATTTGTGCTCTGTTTCACTAGGGATGAGTTAGAAAAACTAGCTGTTTTCTCAGGCAGGCAATGCATGTGTTGCAAAGGCACTTCAAATATAAACTGAGTACCCAATCACTAGGGAGGCACTGAATGCTTACTGGGAAAGTGATAAATAGTGTATTTGCTCTAAAAAAGACACAAATATCAAAAGGCAGATAGTCAGTTTGATGGCAGGTGGGAAGAGTTGCTTTTTGTCTGTTATATTATGCTTTGAAAAAAAAAACCCCTAAAACTCAAAGCCTTTTCTCCTGTTTACTGCTCACAGTGAAATGCAGACTGATCTGTTTCCAAGTCGGTTTGGCTTTCTGATTTCTGTGGTTCAGCACAGTGCTTTGCATTATAAAGCAGCTGTAATATGTTCAGTATCTCTGTTTCCCTTTGAAAAGTTAATTCTTTGAATTTTTGGCAAATTGACTGTTCATTTGTCAGTGTCACCTTAATTTGCAAAAAAGATAGCAGCAGCAGTCTACTTTTTCTGCTCTTTGTTTAAAGAAGTAGACAAAGTAAAATACAATTTTCTGAGATATTTTCTGATTGTCCATATTACAAATGTTTTCTGTGTCTATAAGGTAGTATTATGTTTCTGCAGTAAAAGGAATTTGTGAAGTCTGTAGGCATTGCTGTGGTGAGATTTTCCTTTATACTGATGTTTAAGTAAAGTGCAAAATGCAGAAGAGACTCTTGTTGGTAAGCCAGATGCCTATTTCAGATGTGGCTGTGGATTGAACTTACTGTGCTTGGCATGACAGGGCTCTTCTAGGTCTGAATTATTCCAACTAGAAAAAAAAAATATTCTTAAGAAATCCTGCAGCTATTTGGACAGAAAATTCCCTTCCCTCCTATTAGCAGCTGAGATTTATTTTTCTGTTTAACTAGCTGGATCTTTTGTTCATGATAATTGGCATCCTGCAGTGGCATGGTGTGTGTCCAGCAGTGAATGTGAACCTACATTGTAATGTCAGGGCAGAGACAGCAGTGTGATTTATTATCAAACTGGACAACTGGTGAGCTTTGTGAAGCTCAGGCAGCCCACAGAGGTTCAGGGATGGGTGACCTTGGGCTTCCCTCTCCTCCTGCAGAAGTGAAATTTGGGGTAGAGCCAGTTTGGGGAGGGGGGGAGCTGTGTCATGGCTGGGGAGGTCTGGTATGGTCCAAAACATGTGGCCTTTTGGCTCTGTCTGGATCTGGCCACAGTCCTACATGGGTGGCTCTGGCCAAGCCCAACTTGTATCATAGGTGTTTTATCAGCAAGTGATTTTAATAATGGCATTTTTCTTTTGCTGTATGGGGAATAATAAAGCTGCAAGTTTTTAATATTGTTTGCAGTGAGCATAAGGTCAACACTATGTTTCTCTTCTTTTCCTAATCCAGCTGGCTGGCTGCAGCACAGCTTCAGTTCAAGGCAAAAATCCGGGTTGTGGGTGATAGAATTTGACAGTTCAGTCTCCCCAGCTGCCGATCGCTGGTGATACCTGAGCCCCTCAAAGCTGTGGGTGAAGGCTGCTGCTGGCAGCGTGTCTGGGCAGAGGTGACCTGTGCTTCTGCAGAAGTGGATCCCCCTTTGCTCTCAGCAGCTGCTCTGGAGCCCCTGACAGTGCTGGGATTTGCTTTGTCTGTGCAGGGAACCAGGACGATGCCAACTCTGTTGTCAAAAACAACTAGGTGTGAGGTGATGCTACATGAAAGCTTTTGAAGAGCAAAACGCATAGCACTCAGACTATTTGAGGTAATCAGCAGCTCTGTTACCCTGGGTAATCACAGTAAAACAACACCTACCATCGCAGAGGTCGTTCTGCTTTTTATTCCATGTTTTTCAGGACGGTAGCATGCCTGCAGTAATTCCTAGGTGGTCTCTGTATGTGTGTGGTGATGTCAGCAGCTTGGGGAATTAGCTTTGCTGAAGTTTACATCTGCTGACTCATCTGTTTAAAGAAGTTGATTCTTAATTTTCAGTAGGTAATAATTTTTCTCCCCTCATACAACAGCTGAGGAGAAAGAGATGGTTATGAGGTTCAGCAGGGGCTACCACAGTACAGGGTTTCCTTGCAGTCTTTTAACTTGACTGCATATTTTAATGGCTGCAATATACAGAAAGCCTCAGTTTCATGGTTCTTCTTGGACCTTGTCCAGCTTCTGCTGTGAAAGTACAATTCAGCAGAAGCCCTTTTAGAATATTTGCTTATTTTTAGTATCCAAGAGTTCTGCATGTGGTATCCTGAATCTTCAGGAGAAGAGTTGTAGCAGTGGTGCCTTGGCACTAATGAATGCTTGATATCTCTGTTTGGGTTTCTTTCCACTGTTTTTTTTTTTTCCACTCGGTAACAGAAAGTTAAAGCCCCCTCTGCTTTCCTGCTTTTAAAATCCAGTTTTGCTACTCTTCTCTCCTTCCTCTCAACACCCCTTTGGGAACAAGAAGAAATGGTGTCTCTGGCAAAGAAACAGGTAAGGTTTGGTTGGTAAGTGGAACTGATTTAATTAAATCTCCTTTTCAGCCTCATAATGGAGTCATTCAAGAAGGCAGAGGAGTAGGAATGTGGCTTCTGAGTCTTTTTTGCTCTCCTTTCTCTTTCCTTTTTTCATCCCTGCAGTCAGTGAAAGCAAAATGGCTTTCTAAACAGAATACCTCCTTTTTTGATTTAAAAAATAGGCTATATGTCAGCTAAAATTAAAATCTAATTTTTATTAGTTCATCATTGCATTACTGAAAATATTAGACCAGCTTTGATGAGTGTGTAGCATTTGCTTTAGACACATGCCACTGTAAGAGTGAGGATTCCAGATCCATCTAATACCACCTGAAACCTCACAAACATTGAGCAATACAAACTTAATGCCACAGAAGCTTGTTTTCCATCCTAATTAGCTCATGGTCTTGTATTCTTAGTTTTACTCTGTCAGCGCACTCTGGTTTTGTTATCTTGACAATTGATGTCAATACTGACATTGCTCAGAAAAATCGGACTTGGAATTTTGTTGAAACTGTTTTTTGTTTTTGGAGCCAAAGTATTTTGCAAGAGTCATCAGTTTTGCTAATTTTTTTTCAGAGGAAAATGAAAGAGAGTTCTGAAGAAACTCAGAGAGAGAGTGTGTGCACGTGAGTGTGCAGATGCGTGGTAGGCTGTTAAGGGACTGGCTTCAGATGTGGAAGACTTGGTTCAGCTTCCTGGTCTGCATAGTACAGAGCAATGTAGGATGGAAAACTACTCTCTGACCTTTGAATTGGGTGGAGTGAAAATTCAATCAGTGGTTTCTTACTGCTGGGAGATTGCTCTGACTAATGGTTTGCTTTCTTGAACTGGAAAGCAGGGATTTTTGATTTTCAGAATGAAGTTGTCACACCAGGATCAGCTGTAAATGTTGGGCAGAAATCCTGGTCTTTCAACAGAAGGGATGACTCGTGTGAATAAATCTGAAGGAGCTAACACTGGAGTAAGATAGTCGTTTATGGTACTTATATAGTGCCAAAGAATATCCGTATGCCCTGAGACGTGGGTATACTGAGTTGGCTTCCTTACCAGAAGCAATAAGGCTTTTCTCCAACTGAGCAAAACAAACCCTGGCTGACTCTTCAGCTGTATTGTTTTGGATATTTGAACTAGCTCTATGCTTCTGTGCAGCAAGTTTAGACGAGCTATCCCTCAGTCTTGTAAGATTGTGCATTTAGCTACCTGTTTGTGTGCCCATCTTCAGAGGGAGAATAAATGCAAGTATCTCACGCTGTCATGCTTGTTGGAAAATATGAATTCCCACTTAGTTTGCTGCTGTTGTGGTTATTTATTGTAGCCCTGAGAAAATGGAGAGTTGCACTGCCTATGGACTGCTCTGGGTTCCATGGACAATTGTGCTCTCTGGCTTACTGCAGTTTAAACAACCCTATGGACGTGCTATGGCGCTGCTCCATCAGTGTGCTGTACCTCATCCCTTTCCTACAGACTTGCTTTTTTGAGCATCTCTTAATGCCAGCATAATTGTTGCTTGACTTCTTGCCTTCACATCATTCCTCCGTGCAGGAGTGGGCACAGATTCCACGCACGCGGGGTCAGTGCATGCGCTGAGCACGGATGAGAAGTCCAGAGCAAAGCGGAACAGCTTGTTCTCTGTTTCAGGACTGAGCAAGGGCAATGATTTACTCAGTGTCTGCACTTTATAATAGGCTGTTCTCTACTCCACATAACTGCTTCAAAGGGGCAAAATTGGTTATATATATGTAGATGTCTAACACAGTTGACAGTAAGCTGAATAGTGACTTTGTAAGAATTTTGACTCTGGTGCAGTCATCTCTGTGCAAGTCCTCTGGCAGCATCAGGTTGTTTGTTTGTTTAGAATTATTGTAGATTGGTGATTTTTTCAAAATCTTTTTTCCTCAGCGCTAACTCGTCAATGCATATTCCCTATGTGTGCGGGTTCCCAAATTGTGCAATACAGTGCTTTTCTTTCCTTGGGGAAATGGCCCTGACTCTGTAACCAGAGACTTTATAACTGCTGTACAACAGCTGTGCTCAACACGGCAAGGATTTTGTTAACTTCCACATTATTTATTCATGTATTCTTTTTCTTTTTCCAGCCCCCTCGCCCCCAAGTAATGGTGCTTTCTTTTTTTTCTTTTAATTTTTTTCTTGAAATTCCTTTGGTGGATAATTCAGCCTTTTCTACGAAACACCACGTCCAGGGGTTTTATGACTCATTTGTAGTTGGAATACCTACTGGGGCAGTACAACAGGCTTGGATGCAATAAAATGAATCACCATGACAAGTTCCACGTAAGAGCTGTTTGGTAAATGTTCTGACACAAGAGAATGCCAAATGAAACAATTCCTTGCTTTCTTTGTTTGGCCTGAGCAGTTATTGCCCTGAAGATGAAAGCAATTGATTGTTAATTTCTTAGACATATTTAAAAAACTGAGGATGCTTTAACAGTAGGTGCTGCTTGCATTATGCTGTGGTATTGCAGTCTACGTAGAAAAGGCTGAGCTTGATCACTGGCTTTACCATTCAGGCTAAGATCTACACTGACAATAAATTTTTTGGGGAAGTGTTCTTGTGGGTGAAATGAATAAGATATTTTTAATAACTTCTCATTAGTGGTTTTGTACTGTTAGGAGTTAGGGTTCCATCCCATTTTGTATGTCTTTTCCAGCTGTGGTCAGTAGCATTTGATACTGCAGAGGAGGGAGAGGAAACCTCGCAGCACATTTGAAAATGGATGGAGTTTTTTTTTAAGCAGCTCTGTGAACTGAGTAGATCCAGCCAGGCTTTCTGGGATTGCAGCATAACAGTGAGATGGCAGTGCACCTCTCTGCCCTCTTCTCCAATGCTTAACCTCTTCAGTCAGCTCAGTGGTCTGAGTGAATTTAAGTAAATGTCTCCATCACTGTTATATAGCTGTCTGCTTTACTCAGCGAGAATTATTAAAAGGTATTCTTTAATTAACTGCATGTAATCTGTGTTTCAATAATGGGAGTTTAACTGAAAACTTAATTTGGCCAAGCTGTGCTTATGCGTTACTTAATATAATAACACACACACACACACACACACACACACACACGTGTGCTCTCGTGCTTGCACTTCATTCTGCCTCTCTCATCTTTATCACCGATGATCCTGTGTTGCTTATTGGGCTTCAGTTCTGTAACTTGAGACTCCTGAAGCTGGAAACTGCTTAGAAAAAAATATTTTCTTTTTCTCCATGAAAATATAAAAACATTAGAGCTGGACAAAGTGTATCTCAACTTCTTTCATAACGTCTGTGAAGAAAATGAGTTCTGACAGCTACTTTACTCTTCTGGTGGAGGGGATAGAGGTGGTCTGGTGTACGGTGTGGTGCTGGTGTGGTCATCTGGTGCTACCACATAAAACACATTGCATCACAAAGCTGCTCCCGTACTTCTACGGGATGTTTTCAAAACCAAATAAACCGCATGAACCGGGTGATGAGTGTGAAGAAAGGTACTTCACGCTGTACAGAATGTAACAATTTATTAAACATAACAATCAGAGAACCCACAATGCCAAGCTGGCAGCATGCTGGTTACCCCTTAGCTGACCGCTGAGGAGTACACCTTATACAGATTTCGCGGTGGCTTTTTATACTTCCTCATCGTCTGTGACAGGACAGACTCTCTTTCCCACGAGAAAATGCTTGTTTTTCTAATGAGGATTGTAAACACAAGATAAGGTGTTCAGAGCTCCTTTGGGAACAGGTGGGCGAATGCCTGTGGCCAATCAGCCCCAGGGGGTGAACGGCTGTGGCCAATCCCAGTGGGCACTCATTTTGTATATAAAGCTGTATTTAAATAAATAATTCCCCTTTCTCGGCAATCTCTCTCATGTGCCTCTTTGCTTCGACATCGGCTCAACAGCGACAGTCGTCCAATCAGTAATTCACCCCTTTGCACTTCGCGTTTCGCCACGCCAAGCCATGGTGGAGAGACAAGGGAAAAAAACAAAAACAAAACTCCTCCTGCAATGGGAAACGCAGGACTCAGGCAGCCCCCTCCGCTGTGGGTGGGGGGAGAGAGAGAGAGCGGCGCAGCACCTCGAGCAGCCCCACTTGCCCCACCAGCCACCGTGCGGCAGGGAGAAAGGGGGGGGAAGTTGCCCCCTCCCCGCCGCCCCACTTCTCCCTGAGGTTTGCTCAGTCCTCCCTGCGTGCTATCATAACATGGTAACAGACTATCAGCCCCTTGACACAAGGCACTTAACTGGTAAACATAACAACAATCTTAAATACAAAAGTCAACTCCAATTAGCCATTTGTAACATGAGACTTAAAGCATTTCCTGAAAATAGTTTGAAATCGCCATTAAAAAGTAATGAAGCGGTTTTTAAGTCCATGTGTTGGGTGGTTTTTTTCCCTTGGCATTAATGATAAGGCATTCTAGTGAATTCCCAGAGAAATGCCCATGGAGAGTCAAGGATATTCTCTGCTTGTCCAGGCTTTCATTTATTGTTGGCATTGATTAGGTGATCGGTACAAACCCGATGACAGACTGTGGCCTAGTTCCTTTGTTCTGAGGATGCATAAATGTTTTGTTACCTTTGTTATATTTTATCTAAGAAGTCTTGTAGCAGATCTGTCTCTTCTTCCTCATATTCTGCACTGTGGTCTAAACTAATCCTTGGAATAATTTTAAATCTTCTTATATGCATGGAAGAGAAATGACTTTGGACACATCAAATACGATCACCTTCAGCAAAGCTAGAGGAAGAATGGGCCCTCTAATCTATCACTTTATTGAGGAATAGTTTGATTCTGCAAAAAAAAGTCATTGGAGAGAAAGTATTGCAGAATAAAAACCCGAAGGAGTTAGCAGTTAGGAAACTAAAAGAATCATAAGGTTTTTTTAAAATATGGAAAGTATTTTTTTCTCTCCTCTTCTGGTTTCTGAGCCTTTAATAAACCTGCAAGTCATAGTTTTAAGCTTTTTCATTTTATTTATTTTTATTTCTCCATAAGCATGAGAACTTGAGATAACTTTTAAAATAAACAAAACAAAAATCCTGCATCTGAGACCTTTGGATTCTCATGGAGTCTTACAGTTCCAGCAGCTGCAGCTTTAGGAAAAATATGAAGCTTGTAATAATAGTCACTCCACCCAAATGGGTTAAAGTTTGGACTTCCATGGGATTGCACATTTCAATGAAATGCAAGATACAGTAATGGGAGCAAGGTCCTGAGCTGAATTCCCGCTACACATGCTTATTTACATGGACAAAAATTCAACTGAGGGAGCACAAAGGAAGTGGGCAGCATTAGGATGTGTGAAGTTTGAAGAAATTCATTCTTTGGTTATTGTTTCCTTCCTTTCCTCTTAGTGTCTCTGCTTTTACATCTGTGTTGTGCCTCTGATGCATCCTGTTGCCTTTGCCTTTCCTTGCTTTTAGAAACAGAATTTCATTGGTTCCTTAGCCACTAAACCTAAAGGATCTTTTCTTTCTATGAATGTTCTATCTTCTGCAAATCAAAGATGTTCTTATGATCTTCAGGGAATGGAAGGAATGGGGTGGGACATGATGCCGGGTATGCCAAAGGGTGTGCAGAGCTAATGGGGTTGGGATGCAGAAGGAAACTGGACGATATTTTCTTGCTGCAGTGGTTCAGGTTCCCTTTTCTCTTCTGAGGCAAATGTTTTGTGTGTTTCTATCAGGGTTTTTTGTCTGTGTCAGGAGCAGCTAGGAAACTGGTTCTAAAATATCTTTTGATGAACACACTTCTGAAGACAAATTTCCCTTCAGTCCATAACTCATAGTTTCTCGCTCTCCCACCTCGTGCCAAGGACTGCCACTAGGAACTTCCATAAGGTGGCTCATCTCTCGAACATAATTTGGAATAGGAACAACTATCATAGGCACAACATGCTTTTCAGTAAGAAATAAGTCTTTAGGCCCCTATCTTGGACAACAGTTTGGTTAATTGTAGAAAAGCAGGACAAAGCTGTTCCCAAGCACAATGCAGCATCTCTACTGCTTTTGCTGGAGTGAGGGACTGCTATGCATCAAGCTCTCACTTCTTCAGTCCTTAATGAGTGACAGGTAGAGCTACTTTCTGTCACAGAGGCACAGATCAATGTCTAAGAGTAACTCATGAAGGCTGATGCAAACTCTTGGGTTGATGGAGATTGGATCTGTGGCAGTGAACTGAATTGGAATTGTGTGATGGAGTTGGTACATTTAATATGCTCTGACATGTAGTTGTTTGAACAGATACCAGTAACTTTGTAGTCTTCCGTTTGCCTTCACTTGGAAATTCAGAAGAGGATTTGGAGTTCCTTCCTTTTGCTAATATGCAGGTGTTTTTCCTAAAAATTGGAAGAAGCAGCATGCTTGCAATGAATGCTGCAAATGTTAAAAAATCAAGCCCAACTGAGAAAAGCTTTGTGTTTCCAATGTAGATGTCATTGCTGTGGGCAGATATGGTCATTTGCAAGAGGTCTTCTATCCAAACCCTTCTGGTAATTTGGGAGTTTGTATGGTTTTGTGTCTTTCATTTTTCCCTTGCCATCTACCTCCTTGCTGCTGTGTGGGACAGATGCCTCACAAGTCTTTCCGTTCCCTTGAGGCAGACTATCTGCATAGTTAGTGAAAGATAATCTTGTGCATAAAGCTGCTTTTCCTTGTGGGAAAAGAATTTTCTGTTTGGTTTATTGTTTTGACTGTATTTTTTTGGTTTTTGGGTTCTTTTCAGAACTGTTGCCTTAGCATGGAAAAAGGAAAAGTTTTAGTGTTTTGTAGTTCAGAATTGGTCCATATTAAACCTTTTCAAAGGGTTGCCTAAGCTTGTGACTTCTGTACTTTTTAGTTAAATGAATGAAAAAAGTGTATATGTTGTTACCCATAAATATTATGTGACTAAACTTGCTGTGGATTTCCTACAAATCCCAGCAAGTACAGAGTTGTAGCTTAATCCAAGGGAAGGCTGATTAGCACAACTCGTTAACCCTCTTTGGAGCTCTGGATTTGGGACTTAAAATATTTGGAAACGCCAGCAAATAGCCCATAGTTGTGCTCTTGAAGCTGGCCCTGTTGCTCTGCCTGTGTTCCTGGTCTTTTCACTTCCCCTGTTTCGAAGACTTGCCAGGAATAGCTCATTTTATATGATGCCAAATTTGTAAATCCCTCAGACCACTTGGTCTGGGAGGAATGTACTAATGGTGTGGCTGACTGAGTTTTAATCTGGGATGTTTTTAATTTTCAGACCACGTTATTTTATTTTGATCTGAAAATTACAAGATTTGCTTCAGTTCTCCATTTTATTGCTTCTTTTAATACTTCTTATTTGCCTTTTTTTTTTTTTTTTGGTAACAATTAGGTCTTTCCAGTGTGCAGTCACACCTTCTTTTTCTATCTTTGATAACGGATGAAGAAGCTGTGTGTTTCAGTAGACTGTGAATCCCCTTGAGATGGTAAGATCAATGTGTGTATTCTGGTTGGTTTGCGTTACACATGATTTTTATGCCAGCAGCTGTTTACTAAACGTCCAACTAGGGCTTATCTCCAGATTGTTAGCATCTATTCTGTGGGATCCAGTTCTAGGGCTTTTACTGTTTTACCGCTCTGCTCACTGGAAAATAAGGTGGACTCCAAGCTGAGGGAGTGATGGAGCACCCTGTGGTATTTTTGTTTCTCTTTGACATAAAGTCTGGTTTTGGAAATTTCCTTTTAGTTTGTTCAAAGACTTTTATTTTACACTAATACCACAGACACCTGTTGTCACTGCTGTATCAACTTCTAATGTTGAGCAACTGACTGAAATTGGTGGTTTTGGCCCTAGCTGCTTGCCCAGCCTCAAACTGAGTGGGAGACAACAATTGTCTGAGTGCCTGTCCCAAGTTCCCAGTAAAGAATTTCTATTTCTGGATAAGATTTTGATCGCATTGGAGTATTTCATCCTCCTCTTATGGAGTTGTTGTCCCTGTTAACTCATTTCATACAAATATGTTTGGGTTTTAATTATGGTTTCTTCCCAGTATCTGTCTTTTGTTCCTGCCTGCTGTAACAGGAAAATATGTAACTATGACAAAGCCTCCCTTGCAATCCCACTGGCCATTCACTACCTGGCATTAGGAGGGGCTGCTTAAAGTAGCTGTAAGTCAAGGAGCTCTGCAGAAAGGGGTGTGAATAAATCTTTGGTTCCTGCATGTCAGCTGGATTTTTGTGCTGCCTTAGTTTTATTGCAGAAGTAATTGATGGGGTCTTTCCCCCCTACCCCCTACTCTTTCAATAAGCTCTTTTCCAGCTCTTGTTATAGCCTCAACTCTGTCTAAATTATTTCTTAGAAAGAAGATCTCTTGCTGTTTTTAGCCTTCACAGACTCCTGACTTGTTGCTGAAGTAGGACTGCCTGCTGGGTGCCAGTTCAGCCTTCCCATAGGCTGGTGGAGAGAGACAAGCTCTGCTTTGTTCGGTCCTTTTTCAAACCTCTCCACCAACATGGTGGGCAGATGGCAGAAACACGAGCCCTGTGTGAGAGAAACTATCGTGCTCGCCGGGAGAAGCTGGAGGGATGGAGAGGTTGTGGCCCGAGGACGAAATTTAGATTACTTTCCTCTCTAATCACATATCCTGTTTTTGTAATGATTCTGGTGGTGAGGCCACTGTAATAGGTGAGCAAAACAATGTTGCCTGTGCTTTTGTCCTGCAGAAATTGCCTGTTTACAATATGTGGAAGATTTAGTACAGCACACTGTGACCTTGTGCCTTAGGTAATTATTTCAGTGCCTCCATGGCACCTGTTAAATGCATTTCTGTGCTGCTTGAGTTCTGTGGATGGACTCATTCCTTCAAGCCTGCATCAGATGACAACAGAAAGGAAGACACACCACTGGCGGTAGGGCAGGACAGCCAGTGCATTTGGAAAAACTCTTCAGCTTTGTGCTCATCTCAGTTACAGTTGTGCATCTGCCAGCTTGTACTCTTTGGGAGGTGGGGGAGGTTTCCATGTCATTTTTCTCCCTGGAGAACTCTAAGATGACTTGTCCATGTATATTGGTTTTGTATATAAATACATAAACTTTGGAACAGTGGTGGTAGGAAGGAATATGCAAGTTACAGCCCTTTTTTTTCCGAGATTTTGGGCCAATCTCTTGCCTCTGGAGGCTGGATGCATATGTGTCTCAAGAATTGTCTGAAGCAAAGACTAAATGCCTTGAGTGCTTGCTGGAGCACTCCTGAAAATCAGCATCACTCAACTGACAGTGCAATGTTAAAGCAATACCAGTCTCAAAGTTTGCAAGCTAGAAAACAAGCCAGTCAGATTTGTGTGGCAGGGCTTCTTTATGACCCCTCTTGGGAAAGGCTGCTGCCGTTTGAAACTGAGAAAGGGCACTAGAAGGATTTCTATGTCGCAGGACCTTAAACTTCTGGTGCCCAAGTCACAGTCTGCTACCCTAGGGCAAATTCCTTGCCATCCAGGAGCAGGATAATTTGGTTGACACTTTACTGATACGTGCTGTACAAACAATTGTTTGAACTGTGTAATTTTTTTTCCTGACTCTTCCTTCTGTTTAGGCATCTAGACACAAAAGCTGAAACTGGATCAAGGCCACGGGGCTAACAAATCCTAATTCAATTACTTTCTCTGTTGTACCACTGTCTTTATTATTTTTTTCTCCTTAACTAAGTTAAATCAGGGTGAAATCAAACAGGAAAAGATGCTGTTGCAGTTTATTGTCTTCTTTAAGACAAGCATGGAGTAGTCTTATCCCACTCTTCCCATGCTCAGAAAAAAAGAAAACAGAGCAAAAAGGGTTGGGTCAAGTTAGCAGAATTGTTTTACCTCTTCCATTGTGTGTGCTCCTCTGTATGGAACTTCATGCTGTATTATAGCAATTTACACTGTGACAGAAAGTGTTCAGAAGCCCTGTTTTGAGTAAATGTTTAACTTTTGATAAATGCTGTATTGTTCTAGCCAAACAGCAGTACAAACATGTCACCGTTTGGTGCGTTTCCAGCATGCACACCTTGTTCCTCTGTGATGCTTTTGTTAAACTTGAATGAAATCAAGGTACATTAGGTACTCATCTGAAAGATAGACACGAAATTCAGCCAGCACTCTTTAGAGTCACGTCCATCCTTGGTGTAAGATTTTCGCTGCCCATAGAGGAAGGAATTTGTCCTGTTACACATCTCTTCTTGCTGGTTGTGCTGGAGAACAAGTCAATTTTTTCCGGCACCATCCCTTTGTCAAGAAATCGGGGATGAGTAGAGATAGCATCATATTGTTTTCTCTTCTGTCCAGATGAGACCAGAAGCTGGATTGTCTGGGTGATATTGCTCACTGAATTATAGCTCTGCTAGCCAAAGGCTGAGGTGGGCTGGAGAATTGGGAGCATCCCTGAAGGTGTGGGGAAGGAGCTCTGATTGAGCACTTCAGCAGAACTGAATTGCAGTTGAGACAGGGAAAGCCAGGATGCTTCAGAGACCATAGAACAGATCTGCTATTTCAGGAAAGGGAGAATATTTGATCTAGCCAGTGGTTGCCTCTAAAAATACTTCAAATATCATTTGAGTCAAAACCAGGACAGCCTATATGCATATTTACCAAAAGGAGAAAATTAACCACCAGGCATCTTGCCTTTCGGAACATTTCACTGTAGGTGAAAAACATTGTTATTCTCCATGTCTGTCAAAATTTCCCATGACAAAACTTGATTGGAATAAGTAACTGTGAGCCCGAAAGTACATCTAGACCTGGAAGCAAATGTGTGAGGAGAGCTCTGATACAGAGGTTTCTGCTGTTCTCTTTTCCCTTCTGCTGTCAGGCTGTTGCTTCCTATTTTCTGGAAGGAGACTGAGGAACAAAACATGTTCATGAGCAGAAGTCATAGTAACTGCCTTCAGCAAACAGCTCAATTGTGAGGCACTAAAATGAGTACTCATAAAAATGGACAGGTCTGTGCTTTAAGCCAAAGGTATTTGGTATGATCAAGCAATGCCCTTGAATATGGAAAAAACTATATTCCTGACTGAGCACCCTGTACTAATGGCAGAATTGTGCTCTCCCACAAAGAGGGATTGGATGTGCTGAGAACAAGACAGTAAGGAGCAGAACCTTCACCATATTCACTCAGCACAAGCAAGTATTGTAGGGAAAATAATTACAGAATTTCCAGAAAAAAACAAATCTTAGTGACAGGGATTTTTTTTTTGTTCTTTGAACCAATGAAACAGTGCTTCAAGGTGACTAGTTTTTTTCAAGGTGGTAAGTGTGGGTTTTGTAAAATGACAAATTTCATCAGTATCAAGATATTTTTTTAAACAAAACTGCAGAGTTGTCTCGAAGAGTTTTACCTTTTGGTCAAGAAGTTAAAGCAAGCACAACCTTTTACAGCTTGTGTTTTCCTGGGAATTTGGTGGTGAATAGTCCTTGTTAGTAATGCAAACCTTACACTTCTGCAGCAGTGTAAATACCACTAGAACAGGGTACTCTTTTAAGTTGGGACATTTTTATTTTTAGCTTTTTTTCCTCATGAAATCAGGGCTGTGTAAGCATCAGTAACACGCCTATGATTACAGTATAATGAAAAATTTCTCATGCTCCTTGCTGTTCTTGAGTCAGCTGGTGGAGGTTGGATGGGGGAGTAGATTTATCCAGCTGTTGTATCACCAGCACATGGTTACTGCAGGTGTAAGTTTTGATTGCACAGTCTTAAATATTTCTGCATCTGAATTTGTGTAGTAATTTGCTATGGCCTTGAGGTACTGGAAGTTTTCTTCCTAATGTTAATTAATCATTACATTGTTTAGGATTCTAATTGATGGTCCTCTCTTTCTTAGTGTGTTGTGTTCTTTCTACACTTTATATTTGCATCACTCACCCCGATATCCTTACTTCTTTTTCTCAAATATTAATGTATTAGCACATTATCCATTACAGAACTGCTCTTTTCTTTAGAAGCAAAATATCATCATCATTAGATGATGATTCGTCTCAATAAAAAGTTGTCTTCTTAATGTTCTACAGAGTAAACAAACTACATCTGAAAATACTTTCTGGGACCATCTGGTTACTTGGACGGTATGCAAGGCGATGAACATCGTCATGAAAACCTCAAAAAAAGCCATTCAGAACCAGAGGGACTATATATCTCCAATAAAGTGTTGCATTAGGAAAAAAGTATTATAAGCTGAAGGTAATAAACTTGTGTGTGTGTTTTCTAGTCCAAATCAGTATTGGTCTGTCCACAGACATTGTTTTCCTGGCCAGGGCTGGATCATAGTGACCAGCTTTCGTTGTTTGGGAATTCCCAGCAAGTCAAGCTCCTCAGTTCCATGCCCAGGTAATGAAAGCCACTCTGTTTTGTTGTGGGAGTGCCCCTGTGGATGTGTAAGAAGGAGTGTGTATTTGTGAAGAAGTTAGGGCTCAAATCTGGGGAAAGATGTCCCCAGGAGCCTGGGATGTATTGCCAAACCTGCTGGTCTTCCCCTCACTGCAAATGCCAGATGTGACTCTGAGGTCTCGTATTTATCAACATAAATGTGCTTCCTGCACCTAATCAACAACCCAGGCACCTGGCCCTTCCCCCTACAGTAACTCACCTCAGCAAGTGGAATAAGTTGCCTGTGCCCATCCACCCTCTCCAAGGAGAGGTGTGGAGAACAGGGACAAGCAGTGACGGATTTATTCCCTTAACACACTTGAGGGAAGCACTCAGGTGATGTAGCTGGTATAGGAGTCTGTTTCTGAAACTTGCCTTTATTCTGCTTAAAAGTATTGATGTTTTTAATGTTTTACCATATTTCACTGTCTGAGAGTTGTATACTGCTCTAGTGTACAAGCTGGGAAACATGTTTTTGGGGAAGCAGGACTGGGCCTTTAATAATTTTTCTAGCTGAAAGAGCAACAGTGAAACTGCAGCTTCGCCTGGCATACGTGGTTTCTGCAATTAAGGGCTGCAGCTGTTCTACTTTTTTTGTCTCTGTGACGCAAATCAAAGCGCAGCAACGGTATTGCCTGGGGGAAGAGAGAAAGCTACTTGCTCGCTTCCCCGTGCTGATAACTAGGCAGTGATGACAAGAAACTGGGGCAAAGGAAAGTTCAAAAGCAGAATCTGAATATTATAATTGACTGGAGAAACACAGGTGCCTCTTCCTCAGCACAAAAGGGAAATGGAACTGTGCGAATGTCAAAAGAAGTAATCGGCTACCCAAAGGAAAAGATGTGGGGCTGTAAAATTTCTGTGGCTCAAAGGGATTCTGATATGTATGCAAGTTGGGGTCTGTCTGCTGTCAAATATGTTACAGTCAGCCCCACTTTGATTTTGATTAATTTTCACCTGGTGACTTCATCCATAAGAACCTTGATTGTCTCACTTTCTCATCTGAGTCCCCTTTTCACATGCGTTTTGATATCTACCTAAATGGTGAGATCTGGTTCACTATCCTTGTGTCCTCCTTTCATAGGAGGAAATTGTAAGGGAACAGAAGTATTAAGAATATGAGCAGCATTGCTTGTCTGAGGTCATGCAGCAAGAAGAGGAGAGAGTTTAGATGTCCTGATGTCTTGAATCACAACCTGCTTTCTGCACTTGCTTCTAAAATTATTTATGTGGCCATCCCAAGTTTGTGTATTTGTTCCCCTGTTGTTGTCTAAACTGAATTTCATAGGTGTTTATTAAAGATAAATTTTGCAGGTTTGGTGTGGAACTAAAATGAGACTATAGCCTCATTTAGGCATCAGAGGTAGCTAAACAATGAATGCAGACTTCTGCCAGGTGAGCTAGAGAAGCCCTTTCTGCTGGTTGTTGCTGTCTGTGTGCCCCAGCCCTGGCAGCAGGCAGCTTCCTGGGAGGGCAGGAGTTGCAGGGCTTAAGGCATCCAAGGCTCTACTTTCATTGTCTTACAACCTGGCCATTTTGGGGGAGCTTGTGAGAGGGACAGAAAATGACATCTGCAGTATTGTATCCCCTCTAAACTGTGAAATTCATCATTTGGAATAAGACTTACAAGAAAGCAGATTTCATTGTCCACAGGGGTAGAATAATGTGTTTCTCTGTCATCTGCGCAGTGAGAATTCAACTCGTATCCATAATCTCAGGCACAAAATGAAGAATCAAACGTTGCAGATGCAACTTAAAATGAGCTGTATCATGGAAAGTGTTGGGCCACTTTCAATTGATGCTACTCGTCCTGCCTGTGCTACAGTTGCCTGTGAGTCAAGCACAGACTGAGTGTTTCCTTCTGGTGGTACTTGCACCAGTAAACCCCACATGCTACAATGGAAAATAAATCCACATGTATTGCAAGGCTGGGACTTAAATTTTGGTTTTGTGTTTTTTGGGGATTTTTTAACTCCAGCTTTATTTTTTCAGACAAGGCAAAAACAGATTTCAGGATTGAATAATTACCGTCAAGCTAACTAGTTTACAGCACTTGACTTAAAATAAGGAAATAGTTTAGGAATATGTTTCTATGTTTGCTACTAGCAATTTTACTGGTAATAAAGAGGCTTGTTGACTTCTTTGCTGGAATCTGGATTTATGTCTTGGTTTTCATGGGTGTAAGCTAAGGAAGTGCAAGTGCTGTAGAATGGTACCTTCTGAGCAAGATCCACAAAAGTACTCAGGAGCTTTTCAGTCACCTGGATGTTATTGGGCAGCCCACAAATGACCTACCCACACCTGTAGTTGTTCTTCAGTCCTAAAGCATTATAAGTTTTTACCTATGGGATCCCTTCTCTGTAAATGCAATTTCCTCAGGCTGATACTCTGAACTCTGCAGTTCCTCATTTTGTTAGCTGTTAGCTCGGCGTAGTGTGTGCCATACAAGCATATTTTCACAGGTCTTGTCTTCTAATGTGATTTTTATACTAATGTGTAGTTTAGGGTGATAAGGGAACATTCCTTTCCACTTGATCCAGTGTAACCAAAATGGCAAGTGAAGTTAGGATTGGAGTTCTGCCTTTTTTAGGACTTGCTCCCTTCATGAGGAGAAGGTGGAACATCAAAGGCTGGTATATACTGAGTATTTAATAATGATATTTTGTAATATTTGTTTCCTCTCATTCTGCTGTCTTAGAATTAGTAAAGTAATGAATACTCACTAACTTTATTATGTCAGATCAATATTAATATTGATCTAATACTAATAAACTAATAATTCTTGCTGTAAAATGCTTTGATATGAATTTCAAGAGGAATATTGAAATTTATTAGTCATTCCTTAAAGCTGATTGATATGCTAGGGAGTTTCATAGAAATCAAAAACCTAGATGGGATGCATGCAGTGCTAGCCTGATTTCAATAATTTTTAAATTTTTTTTCCTGCTGTTTATAGTTATGATAATTGGGTGTTAAAGACTTTCTACAGAGTCTGATGCTGACTCTCTTTCTTTATTACTTCCTGCTTCTAATTACCCTTGAACTGGATTCATCTCCGCCACAGGCATATTATTTAGCACAAAATTCCTTGCCACTATTTGTAGAATTTTCCAGGGCTTTGGTACTGATTTGTCAGCAAACAAACTGTTTGTGGTTGTCTTTTTTGCACTAGGCATTGTAAAATGTGACTGAACGCAGAGTTCTGGAAGGACACATGTGCTTTCCATTTCTCCATGGAGAAAAGGTTGTCCCTGTGTCAGCTACAGTTCCACTATGTGATGACCACATGCAGCTTTAAACTTCCTCTCTCTGATACTCTAGGGCTGTACAAATAATGGGCTGCTGTAAGCATCTGCCACTTGTCTTGAGTGACATCTCTTTTTAAAAAAAAAAAACCTTTTTGAGTTGCTGACTTAGCTATTTTTCAAAGATAAGACCTTGTCTTCTAAGTGATTTGAAATGCTACTCCAGTGTGTTTTCTGATGCATGAATAAGGCCTTGAACAAACCAGAATTTGTCCACTGGTTGTGAAAATGCTTGAATTACCACCAGACTGGAATATTGTAATCTGGTCCCCTAGGTCACTAACTGGACAAGGTGAAGTCAGACTTGTAGAAGAAGTGCTTGCAGTTCAGACTTGCTTCAAACAAATATAAAGACAATTTGAACGTATTGAAAAAATCAGTGCTAATTTTATGGGGTTTTAAATAAATTCCAGTGGCCTGCCAAAGGGAAATATTTCTTACCTTCTCTCTCCCCCCCCCTCTCGCTTCCTTGTCCTCTGGCAGATGATACCTGTAAATAGGAAGTACACTAAAGTTGTTCATGTAACTTCCAAGGAAAAGGAAGAGTCCTCTTCTGGCTTTGAACATCGCTGAAATCTGTATTCATGACACTGGTGAATGTGGGAATGTGGTCAGGTACTGCTTTATGGTATGGCAATCACACAACACTATTGAAAACTGCTGAACATCAGCTGCTTGTGAGATGCCATCCTCTGGTAGAGAGGGCAACAGTTGAGAAGGAAAATGTTGCAGAAGCTGTCGCTGCAGCCTCTCACTTACGTGGGATATGTTTTCATCACCACGGGTGTGGTTGTGCTTGCAAGTGCTACCTGCAGTGGGAATTTGGGACACTCTTTACAACTTGCAGCAAAAGCAATTGTTCCTAGTTCTGGCTGTGATAGCCTCAGTCTGGATATTCAGGCAGTTGCATTACCCAGCACAAATGAATACTTGTGTGCTTCTACCTTAAGTAGTATTTGTCTTGTATCAGGCATTTCAATGCTCAGCAGCTCTTCAGGTTCAATCTAAGAGAAGCAGAGAGAATGCTAAAATGAATGCTAAAATGCCCTGTTTTCTAAATCTAAATCTGTTTATGTATGTTTTCAAAATAACTTTTCTCTGTTTTTATGTGAACTTCACCTAAACTTGTTTTTTACATTACTTTCAATATTTGGTATTTAATTTCCAGATTTTTGTTTGTTTGTTTGCTTTTCCTTCTTGTATGAACTCATGGGCAAGAACTTACAGTTCCACTCCGTTCTTTTTACCTAATGTTAAAATACTGGCACAGAAGTAACTAGCGTTATTTTTTTATTCCTGTATTTGCTGTTTGACACTTAAAACAGTATCCTTGTCCTTCAGTCTCTCTAACAAAATGGAGATTTAGACTGATTATGGAATAATTTATGAATTTTTACCTGCCTATGGTAAACTGGGGCTTTGGGTAGGTGGGAAGGAACAGGCAGAAATCCTAACTACTCTATTTTTTTAAATTATTAATATATTATGTCTTGCATAAGCACTGAGAATGGGAGCAAAGATGTTTCAACTCAAATTTTTTTTTTTTTTTTTTGGTTATTCCTAGTGACAACTCTTTATTGGCTGAAGGGGATTTAAAAAATCCTGTTATTCTATTCTATGTTGGTATTAACCTAGTTCTCTTTTATCCTGACAAACTAGTATTAAAAATGCCCAGCTGTATTTAGAAAGTAGATCTTGGGAATGCTTCTTCTATTGCTTTGCACAGGTCTGGTGCCTTTAGAAGGCCAGGGCCAATGGATCTGGAAATACAGGCACACGTTGTCTTGGTAAGAGAGATTGTTTTGGTTTAGAGGCAGTGCTTAATGCATCTTTTAAGTAGTTTTGCAGCTGGACATGTGTCATTTTCCCATGTCAGTCACACTAGTATTTGTACATAGCTGAAAGGAAATTGGGCTTGTTAAGTTATAGATTAAGGTAAACAAGAAATACAAGCCATGCCAGAATCTAACAGCAAGATTTTCATGATTCTTAAGTGCAGCGGCCAAAATATTCATCTCTGACTTGAATGTCTCTATTAAACTCAAAGTAAGTGAAGCAGTAGACTTACTAAGTTCAAAATAAGAGTTGATAGGAACAATGGTGCAGAAAATGTGATGCAATGTATTCCCCACCCCCCCATCTGTTGATTTTAGATGCATTCATAGAGCTATATAGCTTGTTTGCAGTTCCTCATAATTACCAAATGAGCTCTGCATAGGAGCAGACAACGGTAATCAGACAGTCAATTATTTACTGGTTCCTCTGCTTGCATTTGCATGTATTTTCATTTACATTATTACAAAGAGTCTGAGAGGATTTGCAAAGCATGGAGGCAAAATGAGAGGTAAGAATTTCATTTGGCTCTCATTTTTCATTGCCTCCAATGAAGTTTCTTTTTAATGTTTGCTCCCAGATGTGCCTCTGAGTGTGGGGACAGGGCGAGGCAGGCATGCAGAATTTCTTCTGCTGATTCCCACCTAACTCAGTGCACAACACAGCGCTCAGCATGGAAAAAGCTTTGGAGTGCACTGACAGTTTTATTGACTGTCCCTTTTGTAGTGACATGCCAGCCCCTTTGAAATGATGGTTAACAGGAGTGAGTGAATGCACATGGCTTTTGTAAGACAATGATAAATTGGTGGACAGTTGGACCATGATGGCTTCAGAAGTTACATGTTCTCCATCAGTGCCCTGAGGCCATTTATGTTCTGTGTCAGTGGGGTGCATCTGAATACCATATGTCACAAAGACTGATGTCCTCCCTCTTCCTTCTAATGGGCACGGCAGACACCACGCACTTGGAATTTCCGTGCCTGCCTCCGAGATAAACAGTAACAGGGCCAGCTAATTGTGTATGTTGTCAAACACCAGAGCTGTTCACTTGAAAGGTGGACCCTGGCAATTAATAAGATGCATTAAGGGAGTGAACAGAACCAAAAAAAAAAAAGAAAAAAAAAAAGGCATTTTTTTGCTAACATGGGACTTGGTGGTAACAAATCGGGTGGGTTCTTGTCCAGACCTATTGCTGCTTCACTATTAGGAGAGAAGTTAGGAACAGGTTGGAGTGTCATAATTTTAAGAGTACTAGATGACACTTTAGACACTTGTTTGCAGACACCAGGGCAAGAATACACCTGATACTGTGAAATCTCCTTCTTAACTGGGACTGAGAAACTGAATTCTTAAAAATGTATAATCATAATTATGTACAAAATTCACTCTTGGGAAGAGGTCAGATTGCAATATATATATATACTTTAAAGATAAGGTGTGAAATATGTTAATGAATAAGCAGAGTGTTCTGGATCAAAGCTTTGGGGTGAGCACATGTCATCACGTGTGCAGGGTGGAGTTTATTACAGGGGTACATTTCAGATTCAGTGAATTTTGGAATTCATTAATCTCTGAATTGACAATAAATTTAAGTGCGTCTGCCTGGATTTCTACAGGCTTTCCCTTGCTTGCAGTCTTGTTTAGCACAATAGATTTAATGGAGTTTGAGGTAAACAGAGCTGTTCCATGTGTTATTTCAGATGCTGGATGTTCTGAGAATGTCTGTGGCTAATGGTTGAATGACCAGCATTGTAAATCACAAGCAAATAGCAGCCATGCAAAGAATTAAATATATTGATTATGAATGCATTTCATCTTGTGCGAGTCAGGAAAAAACTACCCTGCAGTAACTGCTGAGGTCATGGCTCTGTTCTTTTGGTGCTTTTCAGAAGCACCAAAATTACACTGTGGCACAGACAAAATGTTCATCCAGTGACTCTCATCCTTCCATTCAAATGTATTGCTAAATAAAAGGGGGTGTGTAGGTTTTTTGGAGCAGTGAATTCCTGGGATTCATTCTTAACCAGAGAAGCTAAAATTTGGGAAGGCAGGACATTCACCGGGTAAATGGAAAGAACAGAAATCAGCTGAAAAAAAAGGTGATAGTTTCCAAACTGTGTCAAATGTGCAAAAGCTCATATTACATTCTCCTATGTATTTGTGTGTGTGTGCTAACCCATTTAGGATTTTTAGGGCTTATTTGATGTGCAGGAGAGGGGTTCTCAGGTTCAGTACCTGCCTCTGATGAATGCTTGAGGAAATAGTCACAAAGAATGAGTAGGAATGGCCAAAAATGCCCATATATTAGAAAACCTAGAATTAAACCTTAAAGAATCTGAAAGCTTTGAACACTGCTATAAATGTACATTTTTTGTAAAAATTTTGGAACAATATTTTCCTCCATATGTAAACCCGCTGTTTAGTGAACTTCATTTTCAGAGCATCCCAAATATAATTGGATGTAGTAAAATCTGAGTTCACTTCTTTTGCTGCCTCTTAGAAATCTAACCTTCAAATCTGATCTTTGTTTTTTTCTTAAAGAGGAGTATTTTGTTTTATAGTTGCTGATTCATGACTATATATTTATGCTTCGTGTTGTTTCTGTTGCTTACTTATCCTTCAAAGCATCTTCTCTCTTTAAAGAAACTTCTTCAGACTTCAGGTGATGTGGATCTTCATCTTCCCATTACAGCTGATTAAAACAAAGGGAGAGGTTAAATGCCCTGGTCAGGGTTCTGCAGTGATTCAGTGCTGCAATTTGGAATGGGAGAGAGGGGTATTTCCCATGAATTTCTTTTAACCATTAGGCCAATGATGATGAGTTGTAGAATGATACACTACAATCAAAAGTGTGCATTCCTTGTCTGTCACTTCTTAGTCCCCAGATCAGTTTTAGGGAGCTGAAGACAAGCTGTGCTGCCACATGGGCAGCAGAGGAGGGTAATGAAAGGGATGAAGGTGACAGAAGGCAAACCAGTCCTGGACACTGGTCTGTGGGCCCAAAGTGCTTCAGAGCATGAGATGAAGACCTTTCTTATTTTCATAGGTGACAATAATGTTTTCCCTCATATGTGTGGCCTTTGAGCTAGTCACCTTGTGGGTGTAAGGGGTATGTGCTGGAAACCTTTGTTGGTGGTTGCAGTCCAGTGAAGAATTTATGGTTGCTGGGCAGGATACGGCCCACGGCTCGTAG
Organism: Orthonyx spaldingii; assembly: GCA_013397795.1. NCBI lineage: Eukaryota > Metazoa > Chordata > Aves > Passeriformes > Orthonychidae > Orthonyx > Orthonyx spaldingii. The sequence goes on along the minus strand of VZTJ01002639.1, from coordinate 317,805 downwards.
AGGCTGTGGCCACATTTCCAGCCCTTTTCCCTGCTGCTCTCTGTTTTTTTTCCGGGGTGTGTACATGAATGTGTGGCTCACCAAGCACATTTGTAGGGCCCAGACAGCTCTGAGCATGTGACTTTCCCTGAGGAAGAAAGAGGCAGAAGAGGGTGTGATGTGCCAAAGCCGATGGCAGATCTGGAGAATAAACCCCTCATCCTCCCTGGTTGGTGAGAAACCAAGTTTTTACACTGTGTAATGAATTTGTGTGTTTATAAAGTCAGAGGCTGATACTGAAGGTGACATAAAGCACACTCCTTGTCTCTTCTAGGGAGTGTGTCAGCTTGCTCACAAACCTTCAGGCTTAAACTGGAAAAAAAAAAAAAGATGTAAAGATCCCTGAATTCTTGCAGTTATTCTCAACATTTCATACCTAACAATGCTTCAGGCTGAAAATACTTTTGTCTGAAAGCATACATTGCCTGATTTAATTAGGCTTTTTTTGAGGGAGAGTTGGTTTTGTTTCTTTGATTCAGTCTAATCCTGCTTCCTGTGATAAATGGCTTTCCATGTAATGGGTGCAGTGATTACTCCAAGGCACACATCTGCTAAAGGATGCCTTTGGAAGTCAGGCTAATTTGTTGGATAAGTGGCAGATTTCTGATTGCAATCTCTTTTCAATACAGAGGATCACTTAAGTAAGACAAAAATCCTCTCTGGGTTTTTTTGCAAACCTCAGCTTTCGGGGTTTTTTCCCATCTCTGTCTTAATCATCTTACTCTTAATTTTTCCTTCTCTCTAGGCATACTTTGGTTTCTCTTTTTAATAGTTACCAAACATGAATACAGGGAGTTCTGTTGTAGTAGAGCTTCATATGACATTGACACTGTTGTAAACTGAGAAACTATACTCCATGAAATTACAGGATTATGTAGACTACTCTGGCTTCAAAACAAAAACCATCTTTTCTGGATTCTAAAATCCACATAAAAATGGCAATTTTGAACATAGCTGTCAGAGAAATGCTTAGCTGATATATTCAATACTTGCTACAAAAGTTCTTGCTACAGAGGTGGGAGTCTCCTACCTCTGGGTGTTATGCCTTCATCTCTGTGTTGGTTGTGTGCATAAGGGCACAGAGACTCAGTATGACACAGACAGTATGACATTATTGTATTCTTTAATAAATGTCAAATGTTAATCCCTCCCTCTTTTTTTTTTTTCTATCTTTTTTTTAAATAAACAAGACTCAAACTGCTTTAATAACTTTAAGGCTAGACCTGTGCCATAATTTTTCAGAATTTAGGGATGGAAATTTATTTTCTTCTTCAGTAACTTTTACAATCCTCTATGTGTAGTGGTTAAGCTAAAACATGCTTGTATTTAACATAGCCTGTGTCACTTCACAAACTGGTCATAAACTGTGTTATCAAAATCACCTTTTGGTGCCTGGGAGTTGTATTAGAAGGCTTGGCTGATACAGCTGGAGTGTCAGATTCAGAAAAGTGATTTCTTAACATTTTTTCAAGCCTTATTTTCAACATGAGTAGATATAAGAAGTTCCACTTCGGGGATAAGCAAACTGAGAGGGGAAATCAGGTACACTTCAGCGTATGTAAATGCTGTTGCTCAGAATTGAAGCTGGGTCTTCCTGCTCTCTACAATGCTGTGACCACTGTGTCAGTCTTCATATATAAATTTATCTGTGTCTTTCATATATGCATAAAATAAGTAAAATGCTTTCTCTGAAGATTTGTTTAACCAGGCAAATTCATGGGTATGGATAGTATTAACAGTCTAGTGAACTGGAGAAATCCTATAGAAATAGGATTAACAGTAAAGTGAACTGAAGACTGGGCTAAAACTTCTCATCTTTGCTTTTGCAAATCTAGAGTAGCCTTTGGGATGTTCTTTTTGCCCTGATACATTTTATGCTCTGCCAGTGATGCAGTACAGTTTTCAGAAACAACTGCTTCCTGGAGGAGACGCCTCTGAGGATAGCTCTTCACTCTTCCTGTGCTCAGATAAAATATCTAAGGGAAATAACTGTTTGGATGAAACATGGATGTACAGTTGGGTTAAACTGATCTTTTTCTGGCCTGTTGAAAGAGCTATGAATGGAGAAAACGTAGAGACTTTTTGTAAACTTTTCTTTCTGGTGTCTTGTGACCTGTTTTTAAAAGCAGAGCTAATTAGAATAAATAGTTGATCAGGTACATGTGTTTTCTCATTCCTGGTCATTTTAAGAAGAACAAGTCGAAAGCTCTGTAGTGCTCTTTGTACTTTCTTATGAGTTTATTTTGAAGGTTTTTTCCATTGTACTTCTATTTTTTTTTCCTTTTTTTCCATAGTAAAGTTTGAATTTGGAAGTGTGTGCGAATTGGAAGTAGCAGAGTTAGCAGTCCTCTCTTCTGGCTTTCTAAAATAGTGCAAGGCACTGAGTCACTTCTTGCCACTAATAAGTTGCGTCATTTTGCCAGGATCAGAATGTTCCAGTCTCAAAGCAAATAGTTTTAAAAGTGAAAAACCAGTTGTTACCATATATGTGTGTGTGTGTGTTCATACACACAGACACACACACACACACTCTCCCTCTCTGTCTCTTAACATGTCTGCTTATCCAAAGGTGATGATTGATCCTTCTGTGTGTGGGGCAGTGAATTAATAATCACCACTTCTTTCCACTTCACTACAGGCTTCAGTTTCAGCAGGGGAGGAGATAAAAAATACACTCTTGCACTCATAGTGTTTTTAAAGGTGAGGCCTATAAGCATAAATGAGGAAAAAAGTGTGGAGATTCCGTGGGGGGAAAAAAGAAAAAAAGGTGGAGAGAATGCTAATCTTATCAGATTAACTTCTTATTGTGGTTTTATTTTGCACATGTTTGACATATGATTTGTTATATCCAGTTGTGAAGTGATTTCTGTCCTATATGTGAGTGCTGTTGCAATGCTCTAAGGTAAATTCCCCAAAAAGCCAGGTGTGTTCCTGCTCCTGGTTGTCTGCAGATGTTTGCTATGCTGAGCATTTGATATGTTGATTTGAAAACTTTATCAAATAGGAATGAAAAGCACCGTTTTTATGCTGATCATTTTGTGTCTGTTTATGTTCATGCTTTGCCAGCAAACCCAGTTCATTTTGCAATCAGAGTTTCAACAGGCTAAGACAATTTTAATGTTTGAATGGCCTCACTGGTAGAAAATTCCCCTCAGATGAGAAAAACTGACTAAAGGGGAAAACCACTGGAGAGGTGTGTGTGCAGGGACCCGTGGCCAGAGAGGCTCAGGTGCTGGGAGAGGCCAGGAGGAGCTGGGCTAAGGCAGGGGCAAAGCCTTGGAGGGGTAGCTCTGGTTTATTCTAAATAATTATGCTAAACCCCTGGCTGGGGACTGTGAGTGCCAGCACACAGAATCTCTTCAGAAAGGAATCTGAAAGTTCCTGGATCTCATTGCACTGAAGCAGTCAGACCCCAGGACTTTAGTGGCTGGCTGGGATGCTAAGATAATTGCTAAAAACAAACGAAGGACTTTGTGTAAATTTGCTGTTTCAAATCATCTTAACAACTGATGAGTTATGATTTTTATTAATGAATTAACAGGAAAGCCTCCAATAGCTATTATCATCATGATAATGCTGAGGGGAGTCTGAAGGTTGGAAAATCAGTGGAGTGACAGGTTGCAGAGACAATTGGTGGTGGCTTTGGAGGACAGAAGCTGAGCAAGATGGCAGAGGCTGACATTTTTGAGATTACTGAAAGCCCTGTACTGTGAAGATCACTTTAGTGGTTGTGCTGACAAGTTTCACAGCTGCCATTGGTTGTGCTTTCTACTTATGGAGGTTCTTTTAAAAAAACCCTAAACATAAACAGGCATCTGACTTGTGTAGCAGGATCATCGAAGGGTGTCTGGTGACCTGCTCCTTTAAGAAAATAGCCTAAATGCTGGATTTCAAAGGCTGGGAAGGTGATGATCAGTGCAGACATTTAGTATGAAGGGGAAGAGAATATCTTTTTTTCCCCCCTGTAATATTCCATAAGATAAAATAGCAAGCAATGAGTTTAAAGCCCCCTCAGTTTAGACAGAGACTGACTATATGGTGCAGTTGTATGGCCACAGAGCATGTGACAGCAGGTAAGAAGTGATGTTTTTATTTCAACATCCTTGCTTTCGTGCCATAGCCTGCATGGTGTTTGTCTAACACTCACACAAGCTGCACAAAGCTCATAAGGAACAATCCCCCCATTTCTTTCCAGCCCAGCATGGACTACCAGCACCTATAAACTGTGCATGGAAAAGTAATTTAATGGCACATTTCTTCACTGTGATGTCTTGAACGGCTGAGCTGCCTGGATCAGCAACAATTTGCCGTGCTTTTGTGGATCAAGGTAAGAAGTCCAGAGGGAACGTGGCCTCTGAGGAGCAGCCCTTGCACAGCTATTGTGGGTCATTAGAGGTCATACATGCCTGATGTCTTCCAGCAGAGCATCATCCGACCACCACAGGAACTAGAAAATGTTTGATCTGTGCCAGGATGACTTGTTTTTGGCATTGATGCTCTATGTAAGTGTCTTATAAAACCCTTCAATGGTAAACAAAGGATTTTGAGGAGAGTAAGTCAGTTTGTCATAGCTAAAGCTGTTGAAGCCCCAGAGACTTGACAGATAGAGTCAGATTAGATATACAGTGTGTGTTTTGCAAGGTTGTTTGATCAGGCATGTTTGCCAGCTAGCTGCCTTAGCTGGAAAAAAATGGATGGCAAAATTCAAAACAAACACAAAAAGTTTTATAGCAAAGAAATACAGCTCCACTCTTTCAGCCAAATATGTTGAGTTACTGTGACAGCTGCCTGAATGAGCCATGTCATCCGCAAATTATAAAAAGAGAGAAAGAAACCTTTATGTTAGAGTGTAGTTACCTGTTAATATCTAACTGCGTGTATACATTGTTTTTACTTGTCTTGTGAGTGAGTTTTTCTTTTGTTTGTGGTTTGTTTTGTTGTGGGGGTTTTTTTCTGGTACATTTCTCAAGTTTTTCCTAGGCTATTGTCACTGAATACTTTAAAATGAAAACAGGTATTTCCCTATTCCCCTTTTTGTAGTCATCAAAACTTCTAGGGAACAATATGAAATACCAAAAGATTTGGATTAGGTCTGTGATAGCTCATCATACTTTAATTGGTTCCATGCAGAAATAAAGAACCCAAACCACGCTTTGCATTATCTGATAAAATACGTAGAAATGTGTCATAGTTACCTTCAACTATTTAAATCATCTAAAAATAGATACAAATTCTGCATGATTTGTGCACATCATGATGTCATGCTAATGAATTTTGAGAATCTTTATATGGCAGAAAGCATTCAATTTATGGTGACGGATCATGAAGTATTTGTTTTTAGCTCAGTTTCTTCCACTCACACAAATTCCATTTTTTGTTCCTTGTATAAATATGTGTTTTGCCATGTCCTCTAAGACTGTGAGCCTGCTAGAGACAAATTTCTCACAGGATATAGAAAGGTGAAAGGAACTTACTTCCTACAAGTCCTGCAAAAAGATGGATGGGTGAAGGAAAGAGAGAGGGACTCCGTTCAGTTCCCTCCATGTCACAGCTGAAGGGAAAAGCCTGAGATGGCTTCATCCTGAATTTCACATGAGAACATCCGTGTGGTCTGGGGATATACCATGGTCATGGAGTCAGGCTTGGGCTTTCCCCTGGCACAGGACAAGAGATTGCACACAGGTTTCCCTTAGGGAAGCCCTCTCTCTTAACATCGAGGAGAACCACTTGAGCAGGCTGAAATGTATGGTGAGACACAGAAAGCCATGTCCTGTGTCTGAAGTAGAACAACATTGGAAAATGGTGAAGTTGTGCAGAATCCCACGTGGCTGTTGCTGAGCTTGCAGGAAGTACTCACAGTATTATCATTATAGTGGATATACACACTTGACCCAAAAATATTTGTTTTCAGAGAGTATCCTTGCAGTGTCTTTGTGGCAAAGTGCAGGAAGTTATGTATTGTACAGCTGGTTTAAATTGAAACTTTTGAGGATAATGGGACAGCTCTCCATCTCATCCCATGCCCCTCCTAAAGTTTTCATGCGAGAGCACATTTTCCATGACTCCATTATTGTTTGAACATCAGGATATTGCATAAGCCTCTCTTGAGGAAAACAGAATATACAGAAGCAGAGATTGACCTGTGCCCACCCACAAGGGCTGCTAAATGCATCTTCACATATTTTGTCAATAAGGAAGAACATCAGAAGGAAAAAACGTGTGGGCATTTGAATGTTTTAATTAGTGACTGTTTTAATATTCACATCCAGGTTCTCACGCTGTTTCTGCAATGACTATCTGCAGATGTGGGTGTTATCTCCTAACCTCTCTGTTCCTCTCTCCTCCGATTTGGAATAGAGCCCTCCTTTTTCCTCATGGTAAAGTACAGTGGGCAGGAGAGAAAAAGATAAGGAAGTGCAGTGCAGGGTTTGGGGTTTTGTTGTTTTTGTTTGTTTGTTTTAAATTTCTTTGCCTGTAGAATTTTAGACACAGCAGTGTAAATAAACAGGCTAAGCTGTTAGCTTGTGCAAGTTACAGAGTTTGCTTTGGAGAAGTAGCTTTGGTGGCAGTATCATATGACAGGCTTCATCCTAGACAAGGAAAGATTAACGCCTGGTAAATTTATGTAACTGCTACTGAGGATGAGCATTCCTGAGTCACCCAGCATTCCTGTCAAAATAATCTGGAGTTTTGAGTGTTGCACAAACTGAGGAAATGCAGTTCAGTGTTGTGGTTGAAGTCAGTGGCCCAACTCATTTCAATGTCAAGACAAGTACCTTAGGGTTTTTCTCAATCCAGGATTCAATTTGTGAGGTATTTTACAGACTGCTTGTGCTTCATTTCCCTTCACTGCCTGGAAAGCCACCATCTCTGGGTTGAATGAAACACTTCTTGAAGAGCCTGTAGTAGTGCTGGAAGTGTGCAGGGCAGGAGAGCAGGTTGTGGCTTCTGATCTCTGTATGGCCAGACCAGCTGAGAAAGTAAAAAAAAAAAAGTTCTTTGCATGTAGACACACATGTGCATTGAATCCCTTAGAGTGGAAATAAGCAGTCAGTGTCTGTTTGCAATATTATCTTGTCATATCCATTGGAGACTGCCGATGGACAAATTGAGGGCAGATTGTCTCTTCTTCTTTTTGAAAGGAATCTCCCCTTCAGAGAATGACTGTGAGGCAGAAAGAGGAGTAGCCCTGATGGATACTATCTGGTATTATAAATCATTTACTTGAGATAAAATATTGATAAACATTATAGAGAAATGACCTCACTGTTTTATTATCTCAGTTAATGTGAGCTGTCACTCTGTGTTTATTGTCCCTGGAGTTAAATTTTATGGAAGTTCCTCAAAGGGATGCCCTTGGATCTAGGACTTAATGACTTCTCCCTCTGCTGAAATGATAGCTTCCAATTGATGCAGCTTGGATTAATTTCACTTTTATGCATGAGTAATCATATGCAACCTTCCCATATCAGAACTCAAATCTACAGAACTACAGTTTTAAAAGCCAAGAAACTCTAGGCCAATGACACATCTTAGAGCTCGGAGAGGAATTTGAAAATCATTGTAATAAATGTTCTGAAGTTATTAAGAAAAGGTTTTTCACACAGAGGGTGGTTGGGCACTGGAACAGACTCCCCAGGGAAGTGGTCACAGCCCCAAGCCTGACAGAGTTCAAGAAGCATTTGGACAACTCTCTCAGGTACATGGTGGGATTCTTGGGGTGTCCTGTGCAGGGCCAGGAGCTGGACTTTAGTGATCCTTATTGGTCCCTTCCAACTTAGAATATTGTATGATTCTGTGATTTCATATAACTAAATGCACCTATTTAAAAAAAAAAATCTTCAGGGTTTGTGAGTTTCAAGCTCTCTTCCCAGTGTCACTCACAGTTATAACTACTAAATTTGGTCTGATTTGCTTTATTTTCTCCTCCAAGTGTAAGGGAAGATCTTGATGTAGCTCTGACATGGTCACTGATGAGTATTTTCAAGGGAGAACCTCAGCTATTGTAAAACTTATTATAGACTTGCAAACACTGAAAGTTGAATGAAATAAGAAATGTTCAGCTTGAACCCAGGTTGCATTTCAGGACCAAGAAGATACAGACCTGAGTTTCATTGGTCATTGTTCAAAGAATGGAGCAGACCTTCATGAGACTAGTATGCATTCATTCCCTACAAAATGGAAGATGCCTCATTTCAAATGGCAACAGGTCAAGAAATTGAGGCTTTTAAATCAAATTACATCCTGCTTCGTTCAGTCTGCAAGGTTGTTAAATGTGAGGGAAGCCTAAAAAATCCGAAGTGAATTAAAGGTCTCCCCCTGCGAAACCAGCACAAAAGAAGTGTGAACACTGACATTTCTGTCCTTAGGCACTGTGTACATTTTTGAAGGTGTAGAGCCTATGGCAGTGTCTGTGAAGGTCATGCAAAAGTGCACGTATGCTGTGCTTCTGGAGATCACAGTGTTCAGCTGGCAGAGTTCCATTTCCAATCTGCTCTAATGAGGTTTGTTTGGAATACTATGGTTTGGGCCTTGCTTGCTTTTATTCTGGATTTTGTTAATATTGCCGGTACAAAAAATTTATAACAGATTCCTTATATTTCTGCTGAGGTATTTAGGGTTTGTGTTAAAGAGGGGCTCAAAAATGTGCTAATTTCACTTTCCATGTTTTCCTTCTTTCTTTCTTTCTTTCTTTTTTTTTTAATTTGACTGCTTTGATGGCAAGCTTCATAGGGTACACCAGGTCTTTATCTCTGCCAAGAACGCGGTGTACACCTTGTACACTAGTGAGAATCATTAACTTGTGTATATTGTAAAACAGGTTATCTTTGACACAAACAGGTGAGCAGTCAGAGGGATGGAAACACTGCTAAAGAGTGTTTTTAAGCAGGTGGTTGATAATCCTTTTTAACAACATGATTAAGTAAAACACTGGATACTTTGGCCTTAAACCAGATGAGCTCTTGAGAGCTCTTAACTGTGTTGAAGTGTTGAGCCCAGCAGTAAAAAGTGAAGGCCTGCAGTGATTTCAGTGAGGTTTGTTTGCTTGCTGGCACTTGAGCACCTGTTAGCATGGATTTGTGGAATGTGGCCCTCCTTGGGTACAGCTCATGGAGGGGAAATTGCAAGCCCCACCTCAGCTCTTGGCTCTATTTAGCTTTCTGACATTGGTCTGCCCTCTGTTTTGCATATCCTAAAAGAACTTCTTGCTTTTGTTTTCCTGTTTCCACTTGAATGAATCAGACCTGCAAGTGGTAAACCAGTTTGGTTGTTGCAGACAGGGGGCACATTTCTGGTTGTGCTACTGTGATATTCCACAAAAGGTGAACTTGAGCCAGATGTTTTCTAACGTGTCCTTCTGGTAGGTCAGGGGATCTTCCCATGTGTCAATTTGTACCAAAGTTACTCATTCCCAGATGCTTTCTTAAAAACATTCCTGTAATTTGTGACCTCATATTGGCCTATATTAGCTATCTCAGTTTAAAAACACAAGAGGCTGATCATTTAGATTCTGCCACTTATGCTTCCTTGAAAAATAAATCATTTTGCCATAATGGATATTAGTTGCCTTGTTGAAAAGAAAAAAAAACCCAAACAAACAACTAAGATTTTCATGGTGACTTGTCTGTTGATTTGTTATAACAGCATATGGTTTGTAATACTGTGCATATAAACTAAGAAAAATCAAATATAGGGTTTCTTATTCTAGAAATATTTGGACTGAGAAGTATCCAGAGCACTGGAAATTTGATGGGAGACAAAGAAACAAATACAGTAGGCTACAGGGAAAACCTTCTTCCTGTTTTCATAATTTTATTATTTGTTCAGTAATGGAAACATGATGTGGGTAAGTTTCCCAGAAAATCTCCAATTTCCTCACAGAGTTTCTGTGAGGTAACTGAGAGACTTGTCAAAATCTGACCTATTTTCATGCTGCTGTTTACATGTAGTCCTGAACTGCTTGTCAGTAAAAGAAGTTGGCTTTGAAACCTGATGAATTGAAAAAAAAATAAAATAAAATAGTAAAGTTGGACTTGCTAACTTCGTTGCTGGAGTAAAGTAAACCTGTCATGAACAGCATGATGTCTGGTTTGGTTTTGTGTGTCTATAAACCAGAGATAAGAAACAACGAAACTTTGTTGCCTCTTTTTCAATAAAGGACTCTAGCCAACCAAAGAATTTAATGATGTAAAAGAAGGAAAAATTACTTAGTGTGGGGTAGTTCTTCATGGCTTGATGACAGTAATTAGTAATATGGGGGGAAAGTACAAAGTGTCCTAACTCTAAAGCTGCAGTTTTGTAAGAGAAGACAGAGACGCTCAATGAAAAAGGAGAGACAAGACTAAAACACTTAGTGAACAACTGGCGATTTATCCACGTTTCCTCCTCAGTAACCATTTGGTATTTTTCCACAGCCGTGAGCTGGCACTCTTGGGTCTGACTGTCCCAAACATTTTCCATCATGCCGAACACAACACATGGCTGGGTGCAGGTTCTGATGGCACGCAAAGCACACAATAATTTCCACTCAAAAATGCAGGCAAATCAAAGGTGAGAAAAATCAGTGAAGAACAGATTTTGTTTCCATTGGAAGCTCATGAAGTTGGGTGTTTAACTCCTTTGGTCAGGTTCGTGTTCCTTCATTTGATTGTAGGGAGTTGATGCTGGTTACAGTAATGAATTTAGGATTAGAGCCAGCTGCTGTAAAATTGGTCTGGTGTTTATTACACCTAAATATTGAGAAGCTGGACAAGATATCCTGCTGAGTTCCCTTCCTGTGATTCTATGAGCTATTAGCTGCTTGTATTTGAAGCTACAGAACCTTTGCAAGCATTAAGACAGTCTGTTGATGGCTGCTAAAAAGGGTGAATAGTGCTTTTCACTGGCATTTTCATTATAGTGAAACACTAGAAAGTTGTGTCTCTTCTCTGGTAGTGCCTCTACACTGTGAGTGTTACTCCTTTGTGACTGGGTAGTTGTGTTTCAGTAGGATCCCTGGTTTCCAGGGCTTAGACCTACTCATTACTTGTGTCAGCGTTATCCTGCCAAGAGAACCTGCATCTCTTGCTTAGAAGAGTAATACAGGGGGAAATGTGTTGCAGGTGTATGTCAGAAAACTTCCTTCTAAAAACCGTGGCAGCTTCTCATTTTATTGCAAATCCAAAATCCTCAAGAAAAGGTAGTCTGAGGGTGTATCTTCCAGAGTGTGCTGCGAGTCTGTGGTGAATACAAAGAATGAAATGCGGAACGGAAGGGGACAAGGTTCTGGTTATTTTGACGACAACTGAAATGGCCATCAAAGGGTTTGTTTTTTCCATGACTAAAATACGTACAAGGCCTGTCATATAAACATGTGATATGAGGGAGTCTGTGAGCTACAGCTGCTAGATTCAGAGACTCAAAAAGGCAGAACTGGTAATTGATTCTGCATGTGGTTTTTTTCTCCTTTTTTTTTTCCCCTTTGGAAGGCAGGGCTGAATAGCTCCCTTAGCTCTTTGTATGTAGGTTATATGTGTTTGAGTGGGTCCCTGAGCTCTCCTGTGCTCACCAGTGATTTTTCAGAATGTTATGAAAATGGGAGAGGCAGTTCACTAGGATTTTTAGTTGTGTGAATTAAGGTTTAAATGAAGAGCAGGGATAAGAGAGAGAGAGATCCTTTTTATGATGACAGTTACTTCTTACAGCTGGACTCCAGTGATGTCATGTAGTGAATTCAGGGAGCCCTTCCTCTGCTCAGTGTTGATGCTGTTGGATGATTAGACAACACAATGGGAACATAACAGGAAAAGCACCTGAGGGATTACAGCGGGATCTGTGGACACTAAAACTGTCCTGCATCGTGATTTCCTGGGAATGATGTGTTATCCTTTCCTTCCCTCTTGCACTATATCTAATCTGAATTGAAATAAAATCACAGGTGTGAAATCTGCATTGTGTTCTGCAAACTCTTGAGAGCATTCCATAAACTGCCCAGGTGGTGTTTTGGTCTGACACCTCTGTTGTACCAGTGTCTCTGGCTCACATGCCCGTGCCAGCGTGCATCCACAGGAGGGGAAAGACAATAGGTGTTTCTTGAAGAAAAGCTGGAAAAAAAGCACTGTATTTCTAAGTATCTGGTGAGATTGCTAGAAATTAAGAACACAGTTTTTAAATGTGTTTGATAACCTACTTGTAAACCACGGGTTTGAAATATTTTTGCTTCATGTCAGACAGCTGGAGATGTGGCAAACTAAATACACAAGAGAACAAATTGGCCAAGACTATGAGATCTGATCATTATAAATTTGATTATTTATTCTTTGTACCACAAGGATGCTAGTCTTCATGTTTGGGTACTGTTTTTTTGGTCTTTTTGGGGTTTTTAAAATCTGTTCATGTAAATAGAAATTCCTGCAGTACATGAAGTATTTCATCTTTTTACTGGACTCATTTTTCCTCTGCCTATAGATATAAATAGAATAATGACGTCTTACTCTCTGGGCTTGGTGCATCATTCATACAGTACATCTCCTTTCTAGGTCACAAAGCTTTCCCACATACACTTTTTTATTAAACACTGTGACAATGCTCAAGAACACAGGATTTTTTTACAAAGCAGTGCCTCGTTGCAGGATGGCAGTGGGGTACAAAATAATGAAAATATATCTTTGATTCAGAATTGTAAGATATCCTGATTTCAGTAAAAATATGCTTACTCTTAGGAGTGACTCACAGATAGACCATGGTGAGTTTGAAGGGGCTGTTTAATTTTATTTGTCCTGTGGTTGTTCTTGGGAAGTTTTATTGAAGGGTGTGGTAGATATTACACAAGACCAATGAGTATATGGTAGAGTTGTCTTCAAAGTGAATTTTCATGAGAAAATCATGATATTAGCTTTTATTTTATACACTCAGAACACAAATATGCTCATATGACTCCAGTGTAGTTGATGGGATTTTTTGGTAGCTGAGAATGGGATGACTGATGAGTACCTAACAGTTGTGTCCTAGTGGGTCTCCTCAATGACCAGAGAAAGAGATCTGTGGTTTCTGACCCTTCCTGTGCACTGGCTGCTCCATATCCAGCAGAAATAGTCAGGTTTCTAGTAGGTTGTTGGCATTTCTCCAAGTGAGAGATTAAATCACTCCAAGGCCTCTTTTTGTGAGGACTTTGTAATGAAGTTGTTTCAGTAAGGATGCTTTTTTCCTGAATTTCCCATTGACATCTGAGTCTTCTTAGAGCAGGGGGTTGGACTGGATGACCTCTGGAGGTCCCTGCCAATAAAAATTATTGTGTGATGCTTTTGTGTCGGCAAACTAGAGATGCCTGAATAGGATGGGGGCTCTATGTGTATCTTAAACCTTAAGTATAAAGCACAGCCATGCAAAAGTCTATGATCCAAGACTAAAACCTGGAAATTTTACTCAGTCATGTCATCCACATCTTTAAGGAATGCAAACAGGATCTGGTTTTAACCAGTGAGTTAGTCCGGGCAGTTCTGCTGAGCGGAGACTGAAGTGATGCTGAGATTTCAAAGGCCTCAGTTTTGCGTGGCAAGTGTTGTTTTGAGTAATCTGGTGCCACTTTAGTACATGATCTAGACAGTTTTCATCACAGAAGATTTTCCTGTGCCACAGTATACTTGAAATGTGATTTATAACCTGGTAAGTACTTGTGGCCTTGTAGTCTTTTTTAAAAAGTTGACTCTCACTTTCCCAAAGAAGACATTTTTAGCTATCAGCATTTTTAGTTGTTGATTTTTTTTTTTTTTTACCACCACCCCCATGCTAGCTGCAGAGTAAAGTAATTTAATTGTGGTTTCTAAACAGATGTACTTGGAAGAAAACCTGGCCAGAAATAACACATCAAAAGACAATTACCATTTTGTTATATATGTATTAGGTAGCATCCTCTTTCTTTTCTTGCCCCTTGTTTGTCAGCTGAAAACTTCTCCAGATTTCCTTTTAGAGTTGTTCCATTTTGGGGAAAAAGCAAAGACAGAAAATTTGTGTGTCTCTTGTTTCCTTTTTTAGCAGGAAATCAATGGGAATATACATTACCCTAAGTAAGTGAGCAGCTGTTCTAAAGCAAGGTCCTGACACACAAACATTGTAATGACGTACAAAGACTAATATATGTACACAGAGAGAAATGTCCATGGGTTTTTTTTTTTTCCCCTCCAGGGTCTAGAGGGAAAAAAACCTCCTGTTGGTTACCATGGTCACTGTTTATAATGATAGCATTTGCCAGAAGTTACCACACTGCACTTCCTTTAGCTTGGTGCTGCAAAGCCTTCTGCCTTTTAGCTTCTGGTAAGGTTTTGCTCCAAAGAGATCAGCTACAAAGGATTTGGTTTGTAGTTTTTTCTAACAACCATGGAAATCAATAACAGAACTTCCCTATTTTAGTGATGTAGAACCCTAATCTGAGCACACACTTTATTCTTAAGAGGAAAGCATTGCGGTAATTTGCTGGCAAATACTTACTCTAAGGCAATCAACGAAGGACTCCTGTGATTTCTGCTAACCCAAAGGAAACCACAAGCCAGTCTGTCTTGGGTAGTTCCTGTGATTTTTCTCATACCAACAGCTGATGCCTTTTTTTGTCCTTTTCCTGTGATGCTACAGCTACTTCACTTGGACAGCCTTGTGCCTGCAAACCAAGCATTCATGTTGGCTTATGTGAGAAACCAGTTTCTGCAGATGTATTTTGGTGTATCGGAAGGTTATCTGATCCTTGGCTTTCCGTCTTCCTCACTAAATATACAGGTCAAATGTGTTCCTTTTTTCATTGTACTTGCCTTCACTTGAAGACTGGTGGCATTTCCAGAGATTCTGAAGCTGCACCTTGCATTAGTTTTTTTTTAATCTTATCTCTGTGGTTTTTAATATTAGTTCTTTCAGCAACACATAAGCTATTTGATACCAAGCTTCTTAGGCTTCGTATTACAGTGGTATGATCCTGCCTTGTTTAATACAGACATCCAAATATATGACCAGTGTAGATGTCTGGACCTTATTGCCTAATATAAGATGTTTTCCAGATGGCTTTGAAGGACTGGGCAATTTTCACATTAAGGGATGATTTGAATGCATTTTTGAGAGTTTGCATGTGCAGACAATTCTAGCAGTGGTAAAAGATGAGCTTGTTGATGGAGCTGCACCGTGCCAGCTGGAGTTGGAACACCTGGGAGATTCAGCCACTCCTGTGAAACTAAAAAAAGCAGTTCCTGTCTTGTAGAAATTGCTGATTGCTGATGTTTTCTTTTTCCTGTAGAGTGCCAGCACCAAGGGCAGTCATGTTCAGCTGGGGTACTTATTTTAGCTCTCAGACCTTGCATGTACCCCTCTCTGTCTAGAAAGACCCTTGTTGTCAGGAATGCACAGGTGACTTGGCCTTCTCTCAGTGGCAGTGTTTTTCTTGTCAAGTACGCTGGAAGCATGGATTATTTCACTGTTTTCATTCACCTATGCTGAGTTTGAAGGCAAGCAAAACGCCATCATCTTCCTCCTTTGGAAGTACTTTGGCTGTGCATTTTCTTTTCTCTCACAGAAGAGGGATTTTTCTGCTTGCAAACTGGATTTCAGAATAACAGAATCCACTTTCCAGATGTTCGAGGATACTCTTTTCTAATGCTTTGAGTCGACTAACAAAAAAGCAGTGAAGTTTGTCGAGCATCTTAAACAGAGATTCACCTTAATTCATCTCTAAATTATTGTGTCCTTTTTGTAATACAAGCAAGACAGTTTTTCTTGTAAATAGGAATTTATTCATTACTCAGTCAAGTTCAAATCCTTTTTCCAGCCAATAGAGAAGTTGCATGACTTCCCTTTATTTTTGAGGTTGAAAATAAATTTGAAGGCTGCATGGATTTAAGTGCTGCAGTGAAGTGGAATTGACTTGGAAGCAGATAGTGCATTTATAGAGAAATGTGAAGCTTTTTTTGTAACAAGATACAGACAGGTATATTTCTTTCCTGAATGAAGGTAACTTGCTACCTTGTTCCCATAGTTGTTTGCAGTGGTCAGATAAAATACTCAGAAACTGAGTTTCCGAAAATATGATTTTCAAGGTGCTTAACTGGCTGTGGTTTCATAGTTACTTTATTTTGTTAAGTTCAGGTGGCTGTTGATGGAGTAATAGTGCTTTCTGACCATTCTTGTCCATTTTTATACCAGCACTGCTATTAAATCAGTTGCACAGTAAGCTGTCAGAAACTGACCCTGCTGAGAATGGGGTTTTGTGGGGTTTTTCGTTTGGTTGGTTTTTTCTTGGTTGTGCCTTGATTGTTTTAGTTTTTGTCACAAGCCTGAAACTGAATTGGATTTATATACTCACACAACAGCACATGGGTTCATTGGGCCACATTCTGTCATTACAGGAAGTCAGCATTCTCTGCCTGTTGATACACTGGCAGCATCGGAGTGTTTAGTGAGTGACCACTGACTTTCCCTGTGGCCATTCTATTTAAGGCTTACTTCTCTCTGGGTTTTTATGTAATGGGTAGAAGTTGAGATGAACCTGAAATCCTTTCAAGGAGGTGTTTTTCATCAAACAGTTTCTTTGTGACTCTGCAAAGGGTTGTATGTTGGCAGGGTGGGAAGGAGAGCTGACAGACTGCAGTGAGAAGAACTGTTCTGAGGGTTAGGCGTTCCTATGTGAGAGGGGTTTTTTCCATGGAAGAAAATACACATCATTGAGGAACTGCTGGCTGTTTTCATCTTTGTTCTTTACTCTCCCCAGTCTGCCTAACTCTTGCTTACAGACAAGCTAATGGGTACTATGGGTCCTCAGCATTCATGAAAACTGGCTTGCTTAACTGTAATGATTCTTAAATTTAATATGCTGCAGGTCCAGCATGGGATTTTGTGAGGTGCACGCTGTTTCTCTAACCAAAACTGTGGGCATTCAGAAAACCTCTAAAAATAGGAGGTTTAGCACCTGCAGATTTCACGTTTGGACCTCAGGGGGTCCCATTTTTATTTCATCCCATTATTTTCAAGTTTTCTTCCATTGGCTTAAGTCCCCTGTTTATCAGCAAATGTAAAATCCTTTATTCTGTAGGTACTACTTTCCTGTTGAAGTAACATTACATAAAGGCTTAAGTTTAGCGTTTCATGCCTATTGCTTCTTCCCCATCATACTTGGAGTGATTCTTTTAATTTTTCATGAACCAGGAATTTCAGGCTATTAAAGGTAAAAATGCTGCTCTGTGGAGTGTTTGAAATCAAAGTAGCAGCATGAGAAGAGGACCAAGAACAGCATGGAAAGGCATGGTTAGAATCATTGGTTTAACTTGATGAATCAAGCCTAGTATTCTTTTTTTTCCCCATTTGTCTCTTGTACACACCCCTTGTAAACATGGTATTTGATAGCAGTTCACAAAAACTCGCTCTTGGGCTTCCAAAGAAACCTGGAAAGTCTAAAGAGACCCTAAGAAAGTGCATGAGACAGTGTAAGTTAAACAATGCAAGATGAGATGGGGTTTTGTCTCCCTATTGACTGTCCTAAATAGCGCACTTGAGCGCTGATGAATTCAAGGCTCATTTGCCATGTCATGACTCAGTTACTGCACTGGAACTTGGCTCAGTGGCTGCCGGAATCTCTTCTGTTTGTTTCTATTTTAACAGGGCCCAGCGAGTCATCTCAGTGTCACTGCTGGATTTAGAGGTGGGTGGCCAATGGAAGATGAACTTTTGTTGGTCCAGCTCACCCATAGTACGGAGTATTTATAATTGGGTGCAAAAGGTGGGAAGGCATGCTCCTGCTGCAGCCAGCGTGACCCTTCCCAGGGAGCGCCGGCTTCGGCTGGGCTCCTGGGATAGCCATGCACTCCCGGGGAGCAGTCTGGTGAGAGGGAGACCTCTGCCAAGCCAAAGGAGTAAATGAAAGGAGCTGGGAAGCCCTGTCTCAGCCACTTCTGCCAGTCACTCAGCTCTTACGGGTCTCCTGGCGCAGTGTCTGCAGAGAGAACTGTTCAGCACAAGAAAAACAAACTAGTTGTGCTTTTGTGTCCAGGCATCTCTGCTGCTGGACCAGCTGTCTTACTGGAAGAAAATGGGTTTTCTTTCTCCATGACAATTTAAAGAGAAGTTTCCTAACTAAACAAGGGGTAGGGCTTGAATGGCTGTCCCTCAGGTTGTGCCGCGTGCTCTTTCTTTTCACCGGGGCAGAAAATTTTGCCTGCCATCCCAAGTGGGACCCACAAACTTTACTCTAAAATCTTCCCAACCTCTGGAATACTGAAATGTAACCCAGACGTGGTTGAATCCTGAAGAAAAAGGCAGATACAAAAAAAGATGTAGTGTTTAGTCTCCCTTTGCCAGCTCCTGAGTAGAGCAGCTTTGTTTTCTGCATTCAGAAAAAGCCCCAACAGCCATGTGCCACCTCACTTTGACTCCTGTTGCTTTCTCTTAACTTCATGGTAATGAAACAAGAGATATTTTTGTTGTAGATGATGGAAGAAAAATACTTTCTTTTACTTTTATCCTTGTCACTCAGATTCTTTTCCATACTTTGCTCAAAGGAATAACATGAATTACCTCAAAGTAGGGAAGAGTTCCATTAATTAGTTGTTCATAGCATTTTACTATTTCATGCCTTCTCCAGATATTAGCTTCAAATGTATAATCTTTGTTTGTTCTTCTAACAGAAATTTGATCATTGAATACAGTATTAAGGAAAAATAATAAAAATCTAACACAAGATAGGTACAGAATTAATTGATACGAATTACTTAATATTTTGCTCAAAACAATGACACTCATATCTTGCCTTTAGCAACTAGGGCCAAATATACAGGAACTTCGTGATTCTTAATTTCAGTATTTTTGTTCATTGAAACAAGATTTACACATTCTGATTAATTACTAAGTTTTCTTAGTCATGAGCAGATTTATTTTCTGTTCTACTCTGGAAGATATAGCTTAAAGAAATACCCCAAATTCTGCTGTTTTGTGTATCCTAAATCAAGTGGAATGTTGTTCTTTGTGATTGTTATAACAAAAAAAGGCCAAGAAACGCAAGTTTCTGCTAGAACCTGTTCTATTTTTCTGGTAGGCTCCCAATATTGAATTTCAATATTTTATGCCTTCTTTGTGTTTTTTTTCTATTTTTTTCCTGTCCCGAGGAATGGCAAATAATCCCAATGCATTAAAAAAATTATATCAAAAAGTAGTTTATGCTCTTAAACATTATTGTGTGGAAATAGAACAGGACAACATTTGGATAAGTGAGTGGGTCTGGCTTTTGTGAGGATCCAGATCTGTAGCCATTAAGTGACATATTCATGTTCTTAGGTCACAGCCTGTGTTATATGAGAAAATAGTATTACATTACACTCTTGTGTTCTTTTGGGTATGTGAGGATATTTTTAACAATTCTGTATTAAAACAAATTCAGAAAAAAGCTCTTTTTATGGAAGTAGACATCAACACCTCGTTATTTTATCTTTTGACTTACTAGTCTGGTTAAAATACAATTTCCTAACAGCCAGGAGTACCGTTCTTTGTTTTACGCCTTTACTGTAAACAGTGGGACTTCTTCTAAATCAATGCCTGATAACTAAGCAAGCTTGTAACAGTGCACCTTTGGGAAAATCTAAGAAATAAGAAATGTACATAAGGAATTTCAATTGTAGAGCTAGAAGGTTCTTTGAGAGGTAAATTCAACTAGATTTTTTTGAAGTACATTGTAAAGTCACCCTGCTTTCTTGTATTTTGGCAGTAATTTTTGTCTCAGGGCAGATATTTAAAAGACATCAATTTTCGTGCCAGTAAGCAGAAAATGAGTTCGTACGTGTAAGCTTTACCGCAGTGTTCTTCATTAAAGTGAATGGAATGGCTCTTTCAATACTGGATCTTCGTCACTCTGTTGGTGTGTATCTACACTGCAATACAGGCAGAGTACTGACACCGTGTCTGTGAAATGCAGGCCTGTGTAACTGCCACCATGCTGGATATCTGGTGTTCATAAGAAATACAAGCAGTTGAATGGCATAGACAGAGACAAAGCTAAACATTGAATTGCAAGGTGGAATGTTTAAGATTGGTTGTTTATAATGCGCTCTTTTATATAGTGACAGTAAGGGTTTGGTAACAGCACTGTGTTCTGGGACTGCTTTTTGACATTCTCATTACCCTGTTTTTAATTAGGTTATGTAAATATGCTTTTCTCATAGGTGGTTGATATATTATCTTGCTACTTTGAGGAGTTAAATTAATTTCTAAACTTGTAGCCATCCACCTTGGTATCTATTTTGTATTCTGCAGCCATGAGATGCAGAAGGGAGAGCAGCTTTTCCTCAGCACTGCTCCTTTCTGTTCTTCCTGACAGGGATTTTGCTTGTGATGTTTCTTTGGCATCAGGGTTCTTGTTCTGACCTGAAAGCCAGAAGCTGTGCAGGGCTGCAGTGAGGAGCCAAGCCTGTTTACATGGGCTGGGAAGCTCTGGGAGGGCAGTTCTGTGCCTGGCTGTGAAACGTGCTCCATTCTGACAACCACATCAGAACTTCTCCTTTTCCATCTTTGTTAAATAAAAAGGTTTAGCCTCCTCCTGGTTTCAGGCAGCCTTTGGCAAATGACTGGTTTTTATTTGTGGTTTTATGCTGGTTCTGACTAGGGCGCTCTTTATTGCTGTGTGGTTCTAGCAATCAAATTTCAATTTATTCTGTTGGCAAATGCGTGAGGCTCGAGAGAAATTCTCTATATATGTCAACAGAAATATGTTGTTTTCCTTTCATTCTTAAACCCTTGGCATGATTTTCCCATATCTCCAAACTTGAGTGTTTCCCATATACACTCTGTATGTGTGTGTTGATTGAGTTAATCTTTTAGGTTGCCATGAATTATATTTGTGTGTCTTGCAACACTTATCAGTGACAAACATTGTTTTATTTTGGTTTAACCTCCCTTTGTTCTTCAAAGAGAGGTTATAAAACCCATTACAAACCCTGAGGTAGAGAAGGATGGTTCTTAAAGAAAACGTGAAATTTTAGAGGTCGATGAGACAGTCTGTATGTCTGTTAGGAAAGGATTGCAGCACATAACACGTACTCTTCTCCTGTGATGTCCACATTTCTACTGGAAAAGATGGCATCTTTGTGATGTTGTTTGGTCTTAATAAAAAATGTGGGTCTTTACTGCACTCACGTGCAGCACATTGCTCCATTAAGTCAGAAACTATTTGCAGTAAGGAGGCATTGTAAAAACATTTGTAGGATGTGGATCTTTTATTTGAGGATCAGTAAGGGTTGATATTTTTATAGCTGTTTTTGCAGATTTTTCAAACCATATTTTGCAGGATTGGAGGAAGATTGTGAAATTGCTTAGAAAGAATATGCTCAAAGTAAACATCACAACACGCTTGGGTTATCCACACTAACAGAAATATTTAACAGATTGAAGAGACCTCAGCGTTGTGTAACAACAATGATATGTTACATTCCAAGATCCCAAGGCATGTTACAGCCATTAATTAATTGGGAACAATAACTTCCTTTGATGACAAGTAGTGTTTCCTCCTGATGAGGCACAGAGGATTAGATGCCTATCTCAAAGCAAAAACATACTGCTCTTAAAAGATACTTTTATACGTGTCTATTCTTTTCCATTTTCGCTCACTTTCATGTAAGGGTGTGTATCACATCACCTCATTGTGTGTTTCATGGCTTAATTGTATCCTACACTTCCTCTGCTTTGATGCTAGTGGAGGAGTAAATCACTTCGCTCAGAGGGCGGACAAATACTCTGTTGGTGTGAGTGAAAACTCAGTATAATGTTATTTTAACAAAAACCTGAAAGCAGGCACTCTTGTAAGGAGTGAATTTTCATGGAAAATGCAACTTTTCTCTTACAAGATTAGCACCAAATTTCTTTTTTAATAGATATGTATCTTCATTAGCAGTAATTTTTAGCCTAAAGGAAGGATGCCAACGCTAGTGAAAGAAGATAATATGACATAAAAAAATCCAGCTGATGAAAGCTTTGTTGGGAAGGAAAGAGAAAGGAACATCACCTTTCTCCCAGCATACTCTTATGGTGTCTTTTGTCCCATGTGGCCCCAGGTCTAGTCCTTCGTCCCGTGCAACGGAAAGTGTAACTAAACAGACAAAATGTTGTATATTGGATGTCGTTCTCAGCATAACACGGGCTGGTCTCACAAGCAGGAAGGGGTCAATACTGTGCAGCAAGAAGGAAACCCACTGCACTTCCCCATTCCCTCCTCTCTGCAGATCACAGATGGTTCTCGTGATTTACTTATTTTAATAGGCCTTCATGGGATGCAGAAGGAATGTTCCAGCTGAGGAAAGGCAGTGTAGTGACACCATGAATCAGCGTGCCAGACTGATCTGTTCGCTTCCCAGGAAAAAAAAAAAAAAATGCAATCAGTAATTGTTCTGGTTTAGGCTGGATAAAACAACGTCTGCTCCAGGAGCTGATGAAGCTTGGAGGCTTCTTTAATAAGGCCTGTTTGAAAATTTCTTTTCTCAAATTACATCCAAATGCTCCCTGTGAGCTCCCAGTCCCACCCCTGTGTCCAGTGCTGAGCCCTGTGCCATTACGCAGTGCAGCCTTTGAAAACTGCACTCTGTTCTTAGCAGACACCAACCTGGATGTCAGAGGGCCAGGGTGGGCTTGTTTTTCCCGTCCTTGTAACTGTTTGTAAACAAATTACTCTGAAATTCGCCTGTTCTGTGGGGGGAATGATATGAAGGATGAGTTGTTGTTGCTGCCTTGCCTTTCTTTTTGGTTTTTTTTTTCCCTTCCCCCTAATCAGAACCAATCAGTAAGCTCTCATTTTTGATTCAGGTTTTCATGAGAACTGGTATTGTAATGTGTTGGTCTTACTAAGGGATGCCTTTGCAGAACAGGCTGATACCAACTGACTTGTTCATCAGAGTGAAGTGCTACACTCACAAAGTGACCCATCTCATATCATAAGACAGAGGAATGACATTTGGAAAGCACAGTTACAACTCACTGATGTACATTTTTACTTTAGCAGAAACAAAGACAAAAAGAATCCTACTCTAAAGAAAGCAAATATTCAGTTCTCCTCACGGCAATCAGAAATTAATTTAGTTGATTGGAACTTTAGGAGGAAGTTCCAAGTCAGGCCCAAAGCTTAGGTGTTGATCTAAAGGGTTGTTACAAAAATTATATTGCATTTGCAGATCTTTTCAAAGCCATTTGTAGTGAGCAGGCAATTTACTTAGGTCCTGTATACTTTCTTCTCTAGAGAACTGAGGTAACCCCTTCCTCACAGAAAGGATGCTCTTTCCTCTCCTTTGTGGCACTTCCCATACTTGAGGAACCAAGTTCCAGAATAATCCAGTTTAGAAAAGAAGATACATAGAAACAATCACAACTTGGTGTGTGTTGGAGGTGGTAGGGGAAATAAAATTATCTGGTCTTTGGGACTCTAAAATGAAGTGTTTCAGCTTCTGCTGTGACACCGGAAGTTCACACTGTAAAATCGTTACATATAAGTTAGAACATAAATTGGGAGCTTTTGGCTCTTGAAAGTTTGATTTGGCTGGGACTGGATCATTCTGTCCCCTGGAGGGACCATGCTTCCTCCATCTCAAGGCTGAGGGAGCAGGAATGTTATGGCAGGTTTGCAAACTTACAGTGCAGTTTAACATTTGCACTTGTTTTCATGTAAAATGTTACCTTTACAAAAACAGCAAAGCCTTTGCTTCCTTTTTCATCACATCTGGCTCATAACAGCATAGTTCTTTTCCTTTCATGGAGAAAAGTATTTTAAAAGATTCTTAGGTACAGAATGGAGAGGGAGATTGAGGAGAGAGAGGCATGAGTACTATGGCAGCAACTAACAAGCAGTTCTTTGCCCTTGAAATTTTTAAGGAGAATGTGCGTGTGTCTTCAATTTTAGTTTCTGCAGAACACAACTGGGGGAAATCAGGTTTGTTTCAGCCCTAGCAAGGCTTTGGTGTGGCAGTGGTCTGGCAAGACGTTTAGGATGAGATTCCCAGGAATGCTAAAGTGCTTCTAGATAGCTCTACCGGCGTCACTGGGCTCTCCACAGAGGGCTTGTTCTCAGCATGCCTCGGGTGTCTGTTGTCTGAAGGCGGTGGTGTATTTTTGTCTCAAGGACTTGTTCTTGCTGTGCTCCAGGTGTCTTCCCAGGAGCTTTCTAACTCTTCATGTTTGGTGCTGTCTGTATCTTCAGCATTAAAATACTGAGAACAGTCATCATTTTTGTGGCTTTCTCTTTAGTCCCCACAGTTAAATCTGTTCCCCATCATAAATGCCTACTTTGCATGTCAGGGACCAGAACCTGCTGAACTCCATGAAGATATTACATCTTGTCTTTTCCTTACTCAAAAAAACCCTCTGTTTCCTTTCTCTTCTTCTGCCAGGAGATGTTTTTACCCTTTTCCCTACCCTTTTACCCTTTTTGCTGACTAGCTGAAATTTTTCCTGCCCAGAGCTATCTCCAAGCTTACTTCCATGCTTATCGTGCCTGGTTGCTGATTTGTCCTTTACACTGCACGGGTGATATCAAGGTATGTAATCTATTACCCTCTTTTCCCCAGCAACCTGTCTTGTAATGGTGATGACTGAGAGATGAAGGGTTAAAATGGCTGAGAAATGACAGGTTATTTAGTCAAATGGCAAAAGGCATTATAAAAATTATGTATACAAAGTTTCTACATGAGAAAATTTAAAAATGTTTATTGTCTTTTGCCTAAAATCTTTCTAGTTAAACATTATTTTAAAAATAATGCTAATTTTAGACTTCCAAACACGAGGAATGCGAGTGAAACAATCTTTTTGGTTTCAGGCTTTAAAAGATCATCACCTGTGTCTCTTGCATGAAAAGAAGTTTTATGTGCAACTCTGAGGGATTTTCATAATTACATTCATGCTTCATTTTTCCCTTGAGTTTTTGAGAATGGGGGATATGTGAACACATGAGTCTAGGAGGTTGAAAAAGGACAGATGAATTTAAATACAGGGCCAGTACAAAACGAGAGTCAACACCGAGGAGAGTGAATATTTAACAGCTCTTTTGGATGTTGACCTCAGTTTATAGACTCAGAAAAAACTGTTCAGCATCCTTGTGTTTGTGGCTGGGGTCTGTTCCCCCTCCCAAACTTTTATGCAATCCTAGACTTTAATGCAAGGAGTTGGAGTCCTTATACTTGATTCTCAAATCTTAAACCAAAACATGAATTATCTTCATGAGTCACCAGTCTCCTTTTTCCAGATAATTCTGTAATTTTTTGGGCTTGTCTTTTTCCTCTTCTTTAGATGTATACAGACAACTGGTCCTACTGCATTTTGATGCTTTTAAGTATTCACAGTGAAATTTGTGTAGAGCTGTGGGTTTTAAATTGGTCTATATATAGTGAACATTTTCCTATACAAATTTGTTTGACTCATTGAAGTATTTAAAATCTGTTTTGAAATAAAAGCCTTAGTTATTTATATGGTTGGTGATAAGGTAAAGGCAACTGTAAGGCATACATTTGCTAAAGGTTGTCTGCACTGGTTTCAACTGAAATTATTATGCTGATGTGGGAAAGCAGACATATATCTAAGAAGTGAAGTATTCTAGAACAGTTTTGTGATGTAATAAAGCAGTTTTGGAAAACAGTATTTGCTGCTTTGAAGGGAAAGAACTATGCTATCAGATAATGGAAGGAAGAACCTATTTATCTCCTGGTTTCTTGCTGAAGTTGATTTCTGAACTATGTCCATAGATTCTTCTGCAGTGGAAAATTCTTTCATTCCTCTTATTATGAAGAACAGATCATTTGGAAGGTTATGTGAAATATAACTAGACTTGTTCTGACATTTCCTTATTCATTCATTTAAAAATATTGCTCCACTTTTGCATGACTGTGATCCTGATGCAACCTCTTTCCACCTTCAGCTCACCGCTCATGTTTGAGAATGCCTGTTAATTTGGTTTTCCATAACATGGAGAAATATTTGGCTTAAGATGCACTCGCCTACGTTAATCTTCTATAATGCATTGCTGGTTGACTCAGTTTGACTTGAGACTCCAGGTGTTGTGAGAGGTTGTGTTATTCCTCTTGTGCTTTCTGGAGATAAACCTTTTCTCTTGAAATAAATCAATGGAAATAATATCAGCTAAAATAAAGCTGTTTGATGGCCCATCTGAGCCTTGCCTTTTGCATTCGTGTCATTCTAGCGCTGGATGCGGAGCAGTGACAGATGCTGAGCAAAATCAGTGTGACTCCTGTTTCTACAAAAGCCTGGTGATGTGTGTTCAAAGGCGTTGTGAAATTTGTGGTTGTGCAGATCTGTGTGAGGGACGCCCCGCAGCTCAGTCTGGTCTCCAGCTTCCTGCCAAAGCAATGCACGTAGACATTGATTCCTGTGCTCTTAACCCTTTCTTTTGAGCAGTTGTTGGTAATTCTGACTAAATCTTTGAAATGCCTGCTGCTGAATGCTTTACTTCCCTAGCAGCAGATTTCTTTCAAAAAACGAGTTTTCCTAGTGATTTATCTACTCAGCTGAATGCTAAAAACATTTAATTATAGAGGAAGTAACAAAGTAGATTAAGGAACCTCCATGCAACTTACTTTCCAGAATGTTTTCCCCATGTATTCCAACTTCAAGTGGGGAAAAGTGACTCAAAGGCTAGCTGGGCCTCAGGAACGAAAGTGCATCTTGCACTGCTGAGAGTTACTCATAAATTGCTACATACATGGTCATTTGATCTCTGTCTGCTTGGCTTAATTAAAACACTGGAATGTTTGTTCAGTAGATAGGGACATTTCTGGGAGTTATTTAAATTAGGAAGTACTCTGCTTACTGTCATTAAGTGCCTTTCCCCCAGCCCTCCTGCCCTACTCCTCACAGCATGTAGCAGTAAGTGATAAATGACTACAGAATAATAACAGTTAAATCACAGATGGTCGAAGGTAAAGCCTTTAAGTGAATGCTGAATCTCTTTGCTGTTCATGTTAAAAGTGGTGTGGGGATATTTCTTTTGTGTTTCTTTTCTTTTTTTAAAAAAAACCTCCTCTCTCTCCTTTGCCTGAAACTTTGGGTCTTGACATGAGCAAGACTTTTTTTTTTTTCAGAAGAAAATCAACATGAAGTTGTAGATTGTCTAAAAAACGTTTAAACATAGTAGTAGCAATTGGAATAGGCTGAATAATGTTAAAATGTTCCATGTAGTATTTGAATTGTTGTTGTTACCATTTGCCTTCCAGAGTATATTTTAATTTGATTTTTTTTTTCCATCTCCTTTGTTGGAAATATTCAGCAAGTGTTTGTATTTTTCAATTTCGTAGATTTTACTGTTGCAACTGTGGAATTTATTTTGGCCTTTTAGATATGAATGACTTGATATTTTCCCTGTCCTTTTAAGGCATCCAGTTGCTCAACCTCTGAGAAGTAAAACATTGTTTAATGTGTCCTGATCACACACCAGAAGTGTAATGGGAAAATACTGCTATATCACTTTCTTTCATTTTGTGAGTTCTTTTAGAATTTAATTTGAAAGAACAAGTACAGATTGGAAAGTCTTCCTACATGCCATAAGGGATCCTTTGTCTCAAAAGGTTAACAGGTTTATGGAAATGTCTGCTGCTTACAAAATGTGCAGAGCCCAGGGACCAAATATTTAAGGTTTCTGCCATACTTTCCATACCTGGTGGCTTGGAGTAAACCAAAGGCTACAATTTAATTCATTGGTGTGATTTTTGTGAATTCATACGTAATTTGTAAAAATCCACTGTTCTTACCAAGGTTGGATGTCTAAAGTATTTCATAATCTAGCCATTTTCTGGAAGGCATGTTTTTATTAATCTATATTGCTGTCTAGTGAAAAGCAATGTTGACAGCAGGGAAATACAGATCTGTTCCAAGTAGCCAGAGGTGGGGGACATTTATCAACATTTTCCATTACTCTTCTGTTTGTTAGGTTCAGGATCAGTACTTGTACAGGATCTGGTATCTCAGCTGGGTTCCTCAGGTCTTTGTTGAGCTCACTGTATGCCCCTCACTTTTTTTACAGCGTGTTCTTCCCTGCTGTCAGATCACCATATTTTTGTGCATTATTTCACGTTCTCCAGGGTTATCTCCCTTAGGAAGGTAGGTTGCTGTCCGTTGCCCATGTGGTCCTCAATAATTTATCTGCATTTGGTCAGGGAGCAGCAAATATGGGTAGCAGAGGTGTCAGGTGACAGTCATCATTTAGGAACTGGGGCAAGGAGCAGGATGGCTTTGTCCATGGGCTGTTCAAGCAGCTAATCACCAGCCAAAAATCACTTGTGTAAAGTATACAGAAGAGTTTTCTGATATTTAAATGGTGTGTTTATCCAGTGAAAGTTTATGAGGATCTTTTCTGGAAGAGAAGAGGGCCGAGCAGGATAACAAGCATTGAGCAGTGTAAGTTTAGTGCTGCAGCCTCTCTGCCTGGTAAGGACTTTGAGCTGGCTCATTTCTCAGCTTTTCCTCATGCTGAAAGTTGCATGCACTCCTGCTTTCATCCTGCTGTTTTTCCCATTCCATCATCATGTATGCTGGATAATACCACATTTTTTCCAACGGCTTTATTTTCACCAAAGGCTTTCACTTTTTCTTGGTTTGAATTGCGTTTCAGCGCTGCAAGGCTGTGTGGTGCCATTCATGAAGTGGAGAGGGGGAGCATGAGGGAGGCGAAAAGCTCTGCAGGTGTAGATGTACAGGGAGATTACTCCATATAGCAAGAGCTGCAGAGGAGTTGGCTCAAGCAGCAGGAGCACTGGGGTTATGCAGAGAGCTGAGAAGGCAGCCAGCTTGAAATGAGTGCAAGTTTGCAGCAGGGGAATAGAAAGAGAGCAGATCCACAAAGTATGTTGGATGAAGTCCATCGGGGGCTTTACAAACCAAGAAAGATATTACTTATGCTGGGTCAGGTTTCTTTCCACGCAGATGTTGTGTTAGCTCTTGCATTGTCATTATGTTGGACCTCTTCAGTGTGACTAATATTGCACAAATTTCAGATCTTTTCGCCTCCATGAATACTCGAATGCAAGGAATAAACCTTGAAAAGCTTTCTCTATTGCTTGTCCTTCTACTACCCTGAAGTAAAATAACTTTCCCTGCTAGATTTGAAAAGATTAAATAGGGAGTGAGTATGCTTTCATGTGCAAATCAAAATTAACTTACGTGCTTTGCATTTCCAAGTTCAGCATTGTAAAAAAATCAAGGTGTTTGTTTTTTCTGCCCCATTGTATAATAAGGAAAGTGGTTTCTGAACTTCCTTGCTGTTTTCTGTAATTGCTGCTTTAACTCTTCTATGAGTTAAAGGGCTGGGAAGAGACTGTGGACATGACTATGTAAACTTTGTGATAATGCCTCATAAACACCAGCTCTGTGAAAAAAACCCAAATGTTTCTGCTTCCTCTGTTTCTCTGTCATTCCCTTCTCTCCTAGCAACAGCTAATTTGGGAGGTGGCTTTTGATGCTCTATGGTATTTAGACAATGTGTATCCAATGCCATGATCAGACCTGGCTTAGGGAAACTAGCCAGGGCTGCAAGCATATGGTGATGTCCATACGGAATTAAACCAAAGCCTCGAGGACTGGGCAGAGCCCTTCCAGAAGAGCAAGGATCTTTCAACAGAATTGTAGCCCATAAGTAATTCCTACAAATCTGTGAGCGGGAAATGCCAGTGCTTATTAGACCATGCATTAAATATCATTGAACAGATGTTCAGAGAGCTTTTCATTCATAGTGCTGTTAGCAATGAATGGGGTATTATGCTCCCATTCTACATTTTTAAGTCAAGTGTAAAGATGTTTGAAAAGGAGAAATAGTGTTAAGTGCACCCTGCTGCCATTCATGTTCAAGTACAGTGGTTTTTTTTCCTCCAGAACCTAAAATTAATTACACTGGAAATAAGTATTTAACAATACAGTCTCAAGTTGTACAGAATATGAAATTACAGAGTGAGTATTGTTTGTTTGTTTTTGATAAAATATATGTGCATCTCTCATCTGGCAGAATTTTTCAGAAAGAACAGTTCTTTCTCTATAAGCTCCAGCCTTACCATTTCCCAAGGACTCGCTTATCTTTGTTCTCAGGGTTCCTTCAATATATGTGTATTTTAATCGTGTTGCTTTTAAAGAGCTTAGAAGGCTGCAGGGAAATTTAGGTGTGCTATTTTCCTAAATCCTATTCAGAAAACTTTCATTACTCTCCTCCACTTCCTTTTTCTCTCAGTTCTCTCCTTGTTCTCTCCTCTCCAACCTGAATTACTTTCAGGAGTTTCCTGTCACTCTCTCCTGATTCTAGAAGAGTCTCAGCTGTCTGACTTAACCTTATCCTCATGTTTAGTCAGCTCAACTTGTATGAAAGGATTGCAGTTGAGATTCTTGTTAAAGGTCACACAGGAGGACTGTAATTTTCTCATGGGTGCACTGACAAAAGCCCAGGTTTGTGCATCTCAGATCTCAGCCTGTTTGTATCTTTGTTGACATTAAGATGTACAGATAAATTTATCATGTTATGTGTGAGCTTCTTGACCTTTCTCAATAATGGTGGTCTGGGTTTTACAAGAAAAAATAATGTTTAGGATTTGTTGGTTTTTTGGTTTTGTTTTTTTTGGGGATTGATTTTTTGGGGG